>OVBE01007371.1:0-18556 GCA_900406425.1 Iberis pinnata
AGGAAGGTAACCTTCAAACTTTAGGGCATGTGTTATATATATCGCCAAAACTACCCAGACTTAATACTTTTCCATAGTTAGCATACTCATATACACACAAATTGACATATCGATTTCTAATAATACATAGACATGGTTTACTATCGGTTTACGACCTTAACTGATAAATCGCAAATCTGAATTAGGACTGGGATTTCGTGTAATTTCTTGGAATTTTGTTATCTCATTCATAGCTTTCATACTCTAGAATCTAGATTTTCCCCTTAGTTTCATTGATTTTTCTTGTTTATGTGATGATGGTTGTAGGATCGAATTCATTTGTCACCATGAGCAATGTTAATGGAGCTTTGAGTGAATCATCAACTGCACGTTCTCGAGGAAAATTATTTGGTGTGCATAAGAGATGTTGGTGTGGGGAAGAAATTATTGTGAAGATTTCTAAATCCAGTCGTATATATATAAGGTGTTATTTTGCTGCAACAAAGAAGGTAAAATTAAACTCATACCTTTATGCTTTGTTTTTTGGAAGATTCGGAGTCTTTATATTGTGCATCAGTCTAATGGATGTGATTTTTTATGATTTTGTAGCTTAATAATGATAATCATACTTTTAAATGGGTTGATGAGACAATGTTGAATGAGATAGATACATTGACCGCCAAAAATGCTAGACTTGAGCAACAGCTGAAAGAGATCAAGACAAATACTTGGGAGCTTGAGAAGATGGAGTTTGCGAAAGCACAGATGAAAATGATGATACTTGTGGTTGTTGGATGTATGTTCATTGTTGGATGCATTCATCTACTTTGAACCATGTATGTTCATTGTTTGAGTTTGTTGTGTTTGAGTTTTGTTGAATCAAGACTTAACAATTAGGTTTAGATCTTTGATTATGTGGGTAAAATTTAGGAAGAATTTCATATCTCATTAAGGAATAATTACATAGGTATTTATAGTGAAAATACATGCTCAAAACCCTAATTACATTAACTAAACCTAATGGGCCACGAGCTGGAAGGCCCAACTCGTCAGATCGGCCCATCTTGGTCTTGCTCTCCTGGGCCCTTTTCTCCTCATCACGTCGGCGTCCAGCTGGGCCTTGAGTCGAAATGGGCTTGTAGGGCAGATGCTACACCTGGTATCAACAGTTAGTCATCCCCAGGTCGGCGATGGATTCGTAAATCGGCGATTGATCTTCTAAAATAAAGTTCATTTCGGCTGAAGTGCATTAAATGCTTTGTAGGCTTTATCGAATCGTTTTTATAGGCTTTACCGAATTGTTTTCATAGGGGGAAGCTAAAAGGTCACGCCCTTACAGTTTCCCACGCGCAATCATTACGCGCATCGGTAACCGCCGTCTCCTCGGGGTATAAATACCCCCTCATTCTTCATTCTAAAATTTCACATCTCATAATTTCTTTGCAGGTAGAATCACTTTCCCTTCTCTCTTCTTTCTCTCTCTAGAATTTCTGTTCGGCGGTTAGTTTGCATAGCTTGGCGATCTGTCCATCTTAAATTATGTCCACCTCCCGCATGAATGCTGCCGAATCCTCAGCCTCTCGTGACGACATGTGTGTTGCCGAGATAGCTATATCTCCTAAAGACCGAGCTCCTCAGGGCAATTGGGCTGCTCCAGATGACGAGCTGACAGGTCTCGCACCTACAAAATGTTCAGAGAAGACAATCCGAGCTCTTGTTCGGGATTATCCTTCTTTAGATGGAATTCCAATCGTAATTCCTGAACCGCATCAACGACCCTAGGACTGCCCCCAGGGTTACGTGTGTTTGTACGAATCGCTGTTCAGAAGGTGCCACCTCTGGTTACCTTTGCCGAAGTTGCTAGTTTTGTACTGTGCGAGATGGAAGATCACGATTTCTCAACTGTCCGCTCTTTCAATTAGGAAAGTAATAGCCTTGATGGCTCATGCCCATGATTTCAACGTCGAGCTCAGTGTTAGGTATCTGGAAAACATGTCGTCCATCAATCCCATCGTGCAAAAGGGAGCGAAGTTAAACACAGGTTTCATGTATATCAACTTCAAGACCCAATACAAGCTGATAACAGTAGGTGCAGGAGACAAGATCCATGCCTGGAAAGCGAAGTACTTCTTCTTGAAAGTTGTCCCTGAATCTGTTGGCGATGTAGGAAGAATCCTGAAAAGGAAATGGGCAGAAACCTTTGGTAGATACCACCTAAGACCACCAAACTGAAACGTGTGAATTTTTAAGTGTTCCTAACTCAGCTTTTCGTCCTTTTTCCTGCAGATCTACATTGCAACATCGGTCCCTTTCCAAGTAACTTTGTAGAAGATTTGGAAAGATTCCTAGAAGCAGGAGCTCGTCACATTAGCCAATTCACACGCAAGCGTATCGAACGGAGCATTCCATTCATCGACGCCGGTAAGGGTCTGCGGTAATTTATCGTTCTATCAGTACGTTAATACGTCTAACTGTAACTTAAACTCCTTGTACAGCTAGCTGGGACCTCAACGCATGTCCTGTAAAGAAACCTAAGAAAATGGGTTGTCCACCTCTAATCACTGACTACAGATCAAACCTTGAGAAATCTGCCTCGAGCTCAAAGAGGAGGCATGACCAAACGTCTGCCTCCGCTGGTAGCGGAGATTCCTGCCCGCCTCTGGTTCGCAGGAAGAGGCGTCGATCCAACTGGATCAACAATCTCGAGAGGTGCTCGTAATTGAAGAGGCTGAAGTGTCGGATCCAACTGTTGTTCCTGTTGAGGAACAAGGTTCAAGAGAAGAAGTCCCTGCTGGGGGGACAAACAACGAATGACGGTGTTCCTACTGGGGAACACCAACAAGAAGAAGAAAATGCAGAGGAACAGTTGGAAGTTCCTCTTGCAGATGTGCATACCGCCAATCTATCGGTTACGCCACCTGCTCCTCCTACTTGAACTCCAACGACCTCCCAGATCTTGGGAGAGATGACCAGGGACTTGGAGTCCCTGGATCCCAGTTTGGAGACGTTTGCTCGAGAGATCCCCAGCCTTATGAGAGCAGATGGTGATGATGATGATGGAGCAGGTGGTGATGATGATAATGGCGCAGGTGGTGATGATGAGGAACATGTTGAAGAGAAGGACGAAGAAGACAAAGCTGCCGATCGTCAGGTTGTTGAGGGAGGAAGCTCCCAAACTAAGAGGCAGGATAATTCACGAAGAAGCTGGGCTTTCTCGTTTACGCATAGGGGCACACCGTTTGTTCAGGACAAACAAGCGTGTGCCGGTTTGGTGAACCGTCTTGGGGCCAATGGTCTGATCGTTCCTACTGTAGATCGGATGTTGGCTCCAGAAGTGTATGAAACGTTGTCTCGGCAAGCTTGCCAGGTATGCTTATGTCCTTATTTTTGTTTCCTTCTGCAATTACAAGTTCTAACTCGGCAAGCGATTGGTGGCAGACTCTGGCGACGACCAACAAGCTCGTCGCATTCTATGAAAATAAACTCCGGTCTATGGCCGGAGATGAGGGCGAGCAGGAAAAGTTGTCGAAACTGGTGGACAAGTACAAGCACCGCCTTGCTAGCGAACGGCTAAAGCTCGACAAGCAGGTAGAGACCATCGAGCAGCTGAAGAAAGCGCTATGTGATATGTCGGCATCTTCCACCAACAACATAGCCGCTTTAAAGGATGAGCTGAACGAGAAATGCGCTATTGCCGTAGCGGAACTCCTCAAAGAGCAGGTGATCTGAGAACAGACATGTGCCGACTTCTTTGAGCTGCGAGAGGCCTACCGTGCTTTTGAGAAGTTGCATGTAGCCGAGATGAAAAGGCTTCGACTCTCCTGAGCTTCAGAAGCTGCGTTAGCGCAGCGAGAGGCTCAGGTTGAGTGTGCAACTAGGCTTGAGAAGCTGAGGCGGCACGTAGAGGACCGGGATAAGGCTGATCCCATTATCCAAGAGTATGCCCCGGCTCAAGGGACTTTGGACTGCGTGCGGTTCATAGTTGACGAGGGTGGTTCTGTGCCACCTGAGATTATGGCTAAGCTTGAGGCGGATGTAGCGGAGTTCAAGGTGAAATACGATGATATCGACATAACAGATGTCACGCCCGAGGACTTCCAGTTCCGACCTGCATTCAATGAACATGGTTCAAATTTGATCCAATCTGTTCCGGGGAGCTCGGAAGCCTCTGCTGCGGCCCATCCTGCAACTCCATCAACGCCGAGGGGTTAGCTGTTCCTTCGGGGAAGCTTTCACAATTTTCTTAGGATTGGGGTCAGCCTGTTTTGTACCTCTTGTGTTCCTTTGGGGTAGCTGTCGTGTTTTCTTAGGATTTGGATCTGCCTTGTATGTCGGCGTTTTGCTTTTACTTTTCAAATGATATATGTTTCCAGATTTGCACATCTGTTAGGTTGTCGTTATTGTTTTTGCAAACCTTGTAAAACTTGTCTTTTGATAATGGAAATAGAGCTTGAGCTTGGTGCGTTTTTCATAATACTTTGTTCAATGAGTTGTGGCTGAGATAAGCACGTCGGTTATTTGCTTTGCTTTTGTTTTAAAATATGCGTAAGTTATAAGTAGACATTTCTCTAATCCTTGTGCGAACTGAAAAACTACTAGATCAAAAGCCCGAAGGAGACGACTTGCATATCGTCCCTTTTGACAATTGATCTATGGACGGAACTGTAGTTTCGTCGATATTCTCGGTTGGAGTACGCGAGTCGGAACTCGGCTTTCAAAAGTGAGACTTAAGCTCGGACGTTATAACTTCGTACACGCCCAATACTCGGCTTTAGGAGTACGCGAGCCGGAGCTCGGCATTTTCTTAAAAGAGACTGTAGCTCAAACATTGTGACTTTGCACCTGTTCAGTACTTGTCTTTAAGAGTACGCGAGGCGGACCTCGGCTTTCGAAGGGTCTTTGGAGCCAAGACGAGAAAACTTCGATCTCGCCGACATCCCCGTCTTTGCACAGGGTATGTGCAAGTTTTGACTCGGCTTGGGTTTTGGGTGTTTAAATATGAATTGAGTTTGAAAGACATGTAATGTTATCTTTGATGAATATCAAATTACTTGAGTTTGAGTTCGTACTAATTTTTGTTTGAGTTTATGTTTACTGTAACTGAAACAAGCCTAAAACAAAAGAGTAACCTTAATATTTGATTGTCATTATATAGCTAAAACAATATGAGTCACATTGCATCTAGATGCTAAGTCAAACCAACAATGTATACCAAAACTAACTCCAACCGTCAAGCAGCAGTTTCTTACCCCAAAAACAAACGAAACCTTGACCAAAACAATATAACAAATGCGCCAAAAATTAGCTCATATTTGAATTTTGATCTGTAAATATTTTTTTCAAAATTTTGAGAGAGATACGATAATGTCGATTACCAATTACCACTCAAGAATTTTGCTGTCGTCGCCATAGCACCGCCACCGAGCCTCACCAGGCACTACTACGTATGCAACATTATCAACAAGTGGCGGCGCGAAATTATAACAAACATGTCAAACCAAGGCACTATGTGGTTGGAGACCTCGTACTACGTCACGTTTTCGAAAATACAAGGGAGCACGGGGCAGGAAAACTGGAAAGCAATTGGGAAGGACCGTATGAAGTTACTGGAATCGTCGCACCAAACATTTACCAGCTAACCACGCTCGACGGACAACGATTACCCCGACCTTGTAATGGCCGACATCTCAAACTTTAACTTTAATCTTTTTCGATTTTGTTGTATAAGAACTACGTCTGGCTTGATCCCTCTAAAATGGGTATGTAGGTAGTCTTCATAGTATAAGAAGACGCAACTGCTATCAAATTAAAACCTTATCTACTTTCAGCTTTTCTCGTTTAAAGGGGGAGTAGGTCACCCCACTAGGGCTCCGTTGAAAACTATTGGCACTTGAAGCCTCGTCGATCTTAAACGAGCTAAAGCCTCGTCAATCTTATACGGGCTAAAGCCTCGTCGATCTCATACGAGCTAAAGCCTCGTTGATCTTATACGAGCTAAAGCCTTGTTGATCTTATATGAGCTAAAGCCTCGTCGATCTTATACAAGCTAAAGCCTCGTCGATCTTATACGAGTTAAAGTCTCGTCGATCTTGTACGAGCTAAAGCCTCGTCGATCTCACATGAGCTAAAGCCTCGTCGATCTCATAAGAGCTAAACCTCATCGATCTTATACGAGCTAAAGCCTCATCGATCTTATACGAGCTAAAGCCTCGTCGATCTCATACGAGAAAGCCTCGTCGATCTTATACGAGCTAAAGCCTCGTCGATCTCACACGAGCTAAAGCCTCGTCGATCTCATAAGAGCTAAAGCCTCGTCGATCTTATAAGAGCTAAAGCCTCGTCGATCTTATACGAGCTAAAGCCTCGTCGATCTTATACGAGCTAAAGCCTCGTCGATCTCATACGAGCCAAAGCCTCGTCAATCTTAAACAGGAATGGCAATCCCAAAACAAATCAGAGACCTGTTCAACCAAGTGCAACTACAGTTTTGCTAGTCTAAAGGACCCTCGTCGAAGAAATCAAAGATACTCAGGAGTTTTTGAATTGATATGGCACGAAATTGTTTGCAAAAAACCTCGTCTATTAATCCCTCGGCAAAAATACGCAATAAGGTACCAAAATAAGTTAACAATAAAAACAGACGATCATAAAAATTAGGGAGTCCGACAAAAGAAAAAAATCTAAGTAAAAGCAGGTTAGGCCGGAGCACTTAGGGGGAGTATTAGTCGCGGTAAGCTCTGCAATCGAGGCTTCAATCCCGCTGGTACGAAGCCGCCCAACTTCTTCTTGAGAAAGAAGTTCATGATTCGACACCGACTCAATCACTGGCGAGATCCCTAGATCTTCGTCTGATAGAGGGAAAACCTCTATCTCGTCCAACTTATCCTTCCAGGTCTTAAGGCTTTTTCGCAAATTCTCCACAATAGCCTCCGGCACTGAACCACCCATGTCTTCGATAAGCCCCATAACGCCAAGCGTTCCTTCAATTGTCCCGAGGTTCTTGGCCGCCGTCTCAGCTGCGTTGCGACTATCTTGGTGACATCGAATCCTCTCAAATCGAGCAGCGCATTTCTCTTGCATCTGATGCCCTTTCTTTAAAATCAGAGCGTCTCGACCAGCTATCTATAATCCCAAAGTCTCTTTCACTACGGCGAGCTCGTCGTTAACCTTAGCATTCTCTTTAAGAAGACGACTCCTTTCCTCTTCAAACTCATCTCTCTGACTTCTGCCCGCCTCGGTGACGTGCATGTTCTTCTCGTTCAGGTTATCTATCTGCAGCTTCAGACTGGTGACTTCGACTTCCAAGTCTTTCCTCTATTGCGCGTCCAATGCCACAGAAGCATTGCACTGGTCAACTATTTTCTTAAGCTCGTCGAGAGAGGACGTAGTCTTTGTCAGCTTGGAGTCGTACATAGTAATCATAGCGTTCGCCGCAGCAAAAAAATGTGTTCAAAAAATCACTTTAGCAAAAATCATTCGTAAACCGATGCGATATAAATTAGAAAGCTTACTTGGACGCCATATGAGGCGTAGTTCTTGAACAGGTTCGGAGAAGGGGAGCTAAACATACTCAGTACCGGGTGACTGAGTCCTGGAATTTGTCGGACTAGTTCAGCGCATGCCTCGGCATCGTTAACCAGCCCGGCTATATCCGGGTAAGAAAAGGAAAAGGGAACACGGCCTCGACGGAGCCTCTTTTGAAGAGTACCCTCGTCCTCAGCACGATCGTCGAACATGTCTTCAATATCAACGTACATGTTGTCAACTCCGCCAGCAGACGGATTATCTTCATCGACCAAGTTGATGACAGGACTTGGATTGGTGAGTTGAGCAACATCCTTTCCAATTTCCACGCCCTTCAGCTCTCCTGTCACGGTCCTTTTCTTTGGGTTCGGCTCCACGACATGTGCCTTACCCTTAGCCTTCGCCGCAACAACTCGCAATCCTAACTTTTCTTGGAGCTGCTGAGACAGCTCGGCCTGCTCTATTGCCTTCTCCTTCTTCCTGTTTTCAATAGCCACTTTCGCTGTAGACACCAAAGTTTTCATCTTCGACGGTCTTTTGGCTCCTTTCTTTTCAGCTCCAGCACCGGCTATTGAATCTTTCTTCTGAGTGCCAGCCTCGGCTTGGGTTTTTAGGGAACTCTCTCTCAAACTCTTCAGAAAATCAGAAGACATGTTTGGTTTCCGGGGATAGGAAAATGCTCTCGTCTAACTGAAACCAGACAGCAAAAACAGTGAAATAGGAACGACAAAGCAAGAGATAAAATGAATATGGACGATTAATACAAGTACCAACCTGAACCAAGGCGAGATAGACTTCGTCTAATTCTAGCTGCGTCCAGTTCTGGCCACTTAAGTATGGAAGCCTTAGATAGCTTATCAACTGAGTCCAAAAAGCAATCCAGAAAGGCCTCAAAGAGGAATGGCTTGTCTGCAAAGGAAATGAAGTGTTAGTAACTCATTAATCAAAACACCATGATTAGCCGAAGCACTACCAATTTCTAAATCCCAATCACGCAAAAACTCTCGTCCTAATTCAGGAAATGCCGCGTCGTAAATTTTAACGAAGAAGTATCGTTTCTTCTAGTCCCATATCTTCCCTTTAGCCCCGGTGATAAGAGTGTATTTTGGTCTCATTCTCACATAGAAGAATCCGGTGTCAAAATTTAAAGTATGGGCTCCACTCTTCACGGCCTTATGTACTTTATGAATAGTTGCGAGGAGGTCGAAGAAGTCTATGGAGATATATATCCCTATCTCGTTGCGCAGAAGGAGAATCACCGTTATGTTTCGAATAGCCACAGTGGACAATTGCGAGACAGCCATACGTCGCCGAGCACAGAACGCCATCAGTAGATGGGGAAGTGGGAACCACAAGTTGGCGTCGGTGAAATAGTCTTCAAAAAGTGTAAAGTACCCCTCTGGTGGAGACCACGGCCGTTAGAAAAACTGCGGGACCCTAAACTCGAGATTGGTGTCGTCTATCTTGCACAATACGCAGAGGGCGGCCAAAGATTCATGCGTCATCTTTGACGGACCTGATCCTGTGAAGTAATCGCCCCCTTCGAGATCCACCTCAGAAGGACCTGCCTCGTCGGGAAAATGCCCTGACTCTATAAGCGGAAGAATATATTCCTCTTCAGAGGATGCCTCGGCGACAATTAATTGGCCAGGAGCATTCACTTATGGACTGGATGGACGATGGACGATCTGTAGGTTTTTGACCTCGTCGTCGAGCACACTTCATTTGACATGACCTCTTCTTTTACAGACACAAGTTGAAGGTCACCGGACATCACTTGTCGAGAAATCAGAGATAAAACTTCCGATGACGAAAATTTGCCAGAGGTGACAAAAGCGGCGGAGCAAAAAACAAAAATAGTGCAAAAATTCTAAACCTAGAGAGAGAAAGCAAAGAGAGTGGAGAGAGAGATGGTACATGTAGGCGCATAAGGAAGATGAAGGCATAAATGGGAAGGGGACCCTTATAAGGGATGACGTGGAATGCGAAGGGTCACCTATTCGAAAGGTCGAAACGTTTCGAAATCTGCATAAATAAACCTTTCATCTCGTCGATAATCGTTAAAATCAACTTCGTCGACTTATCAACCGACCAAAATCACTTCATCAAATCAAACACCTCGTCGAACCAATCATCCCCAAGTCACCAGTTCATTGACTTAACGCCACGTCGATTTTAGAACAAATAAACTACCTCATCGACCAGTTCAGATCAATCCAACCTCGGCGGTCGATTACGACAGGTTCATTCCTTGTCAATTAATCAATAATGTCAGCCCCGACGACTAATGCGAGTTCTCACCTCGATGGTTAATCAAATTAAGTCTAAGAATTTGCAACAGAAATCCCATCTCGTCCATCAGTCATGATAAGCTTTCACTTCGTCGACGAATGTAAAATATCTGATAAAAATATGTATAAAATAAAATAAATAGAAATGCCCACCTCGTCGAAGTCTTGAGCAAGATCAGAAGGCCTCGGCTATATACATCCAGTCGACCTATCTATAGTCGACTTGGGGGGGGGAAAGAGTAACTGTTGGGCCAGGGTTTGACACCCTCTAAGGCCTAACATAAAAACAGGCCCATCCTTAGAAAGAGGCCCAACTTCAGCATGTGAAGGTCGACCAGGTATAGACACCTATCCCTGTCACTATTCATGATGACCTAGTCAGACGTTTAGCAGTATAAATAGATTGTCAGGGTGATTGGAGAGGGGGTCGGAAAAACGGACGGAGGGAGATAGAAAGAGAAACCACCGATATCGACGAGGTGGAACATCTCAACCATAGATAATCTGAAGGTCAAATTAGTTCAGCATCGTCCATTCGCAGCCAAAAGTTGAAAGAGTTAGTATCAAAATGCTATAGTCTAATAGCTTCATCTAGTCAAACTTTCAAGAGAAATATTTATATGATATTAAATATGTCGTCTAACCCTTATGTCTAATTGACCGCGTCCAGAAAACATATTGCGAAGACCGGTTAAACATATGCTTTATAAACACAAAGTTGTTTTGTAAAAAAACATATATAACCTTTGTTAAAATAACATGTATTGTATAAAACTATATTTAATCCTGCACAATGTGCGGAGTAATATCTATCTTTTTAATTAAATGTAAGTTTTTTTACATTAACATTAATTACCAATTTATTATTTTTATAATTATACTGAAAAATTAACTCTAATGAATCGATTTAGGGCATGTTTATTTTTGTATTTAGATGATGCATTTAGATACAGATTCAAATGGTATTCGTTTGATCACTTTAAAATCAATATCGAGATGCAATATATGGATTCAAAATACTAAAATTATAGATATTTGAGATGTTAAAAAATATAAGCTTAGGTTCAACATATCAACATTTCAAATGTGTATAAGACAAACAAACATGGAGAAAACACGGGTTTCTGCCATATGCCAAGAATACCGAAACACGTTTTCTCGTCAAAAATGGGGAAACAGATTTTTCTAGAAACATGAGAACATATTTTTCCCCAATATTTTTAAAATATTCGACCTTCAAAATTTGGGTATATCCTTAGCCAAATAAAATTTACCAAGTTTTAATAGACGTACCTTTAAAATAGATTTTAATAAATAGTTTGATAAAGCATGACTTGACTATATAAATAACACTAAAATTTTAATATTTAATATATATATATATATATATGTAGATATAATGTAAATATTCTGTTTAGCGTAATAAATTTAAATATATTAATATAATATTTTTATGTAATGGAATATTTAACATAATATTTATATTGATATAATTATAACCGAAAAACCTACATTACATTCATATAAATATCATATATTTTTATAAATATTGATGGTTAGGTGCGAGAATTTAAGATATTGCTAATAATTAATAATATTTTTTATAATCAAGTTATAATCAAAGAATTAATGGTAAAATCTTATAATTTCATATATTTTTATAAATACAATTATCATGTAGTAATTTGTAATATTTTGCTGTAGAATATATAAAAATCAAGATTCTAAAATCAAAAATTATATTTATAATTTATACACAATATAGTACTTAATTTAGTTGACCAAAAAAATATGCAACACATTTTATTAAATATTTTGATGTCAAACCCATGATGAACAATGATCCAAAATAAAAATAACTATAACACGTACTACAAAATATTGTTCTAAATTGTTATATTTAAGATTTTTAAAAAAAACCATAATTAGCCATGAATCATATTCATCTAAATAAGTACATATACTTGATATATTGTTATTAGTTGCCATTGTTGATATATTATTTGTAATTTATATATTTTTGAATGTCTATTTTTTTTTTTTGCAATTATACATATATATGTGTGTGTAATAATGTCCTACCCTAAAATTTTATTAATTAATGAATTCAATTTAAAAATAAAAATGAATATCAAATTTTGTAATGTATCATGTTACTTTTATAAATGTACTCTTTAAATATTATATAAATTTGTGATATATAATCAACTTAGTCTAAATATGTAAAATCTTATATACATATTTAATTCATAATATAACATCACATTACTTACATGTAATATATTTAAAAAACATAAAATTTTCTGTAATTTTTGGATAAAATGGTAAGATAATTTTTTGTTGCAAACCCTAATATTAGAAACTTATTTAATAGATTAACTTTATTTTTTATTTAAATTTATATATATATATATGTATATATATTATTTATTTGATATATAAAAATTATATAATAAATTATATATTATTTATTTGCCATATAAAAATTACATAATAAATAATGTATTCATATTGAGTGTAAAAGTTTTCATAATAAATTAGTTCTTAGAATATTAATTGAAAACATGAATTTTTCATATTCAGTGCACAATTTATTATTTAAGTTAATTTAATATTTATTAATAATTAATTTAAAAATTATTGAGTAATATACCATTAATGAATTCAAAATTGAAAGACAAAAATGAGCGACAAATTATGTTACAATAGAAAAAATTATATATTTGAAACACAATAATTTTTAATATAATTTTTGGATAAAATGGTAAGATAAAATTTATTTTTAACAAAAACTAAGATCATAAACTTATCTAATATATATAATTTATTTTATTTATATTACAAATTTCATATATTAAATATTATTTATTTTGCATATTAAAACGAAATTACATAATAAATAATATATTCTTAAATTTATTTTTAGCATATTAATTAAAAACAGAATTTTGAGATATAAGCTTAATTTTTTGAATCAATTCTAATAAAGAAAAAATACCTGAAAATATATTAGGATATATTTTTTATTGATATAATATCTTAGAATCTTTTTATTGAAAAAATTTAATATCTCTAATATTAATTAATATGAAAATATTGACGAACTTGCCATTAATGAATTGAAAATTGAAAGACAAAAATGGATGATCATTTTTCGTAATATACCACATCAATGTAAAGTCACTCTTTTAAATGACTTCGTAATTGTATATATTTAGATGAAGTGAGGTTTTAAAAGTATACTCTCTTTCAGTCTACCTGGATTTTGGTATTATTATTAATACTAAAGGGTTATAGTTCATAGAATAAGACCATATATATTTTTATTAACTATTATATATTTTATACTATTAACAAAATATAAAAGTTTGTGAAACTTATTTTAAATTTATTGCAAAAAGAATATATGTTCCTATGATTAATACTAATTTGAAACCAATGTTTTGAAAACCGACCCGGAAATCAACCTGGATGACCTTCCTGATCAGCAAGTTTTTGGGTTTCTTCCGGATCAATAGTTTAACGAATATTTTTATTAATATATATATATATATATATATCTTATATAAATATTTTTTTTACAAAAATAAAATAAAACCTCTTGTAATTTCTAATAACTTTGATATAAATTTTAAATTAAATAATAAAAAACATGATGAAAAATACCTAACAATAAATGTAAACTAGTAATTCAAAATCTAGAGTATTAGTATAAAAAAATAGTATAATAGTATAAGACAAAATAATCTACATTCATTCTTTTATAATTTTCGTCGTCTTCTTCAGGTGACATACTGAAATCTTCATCAACGTCTATGAATTCACAAATAATAGTATATGTTAGTTAATTATATTTTATACCAAAATAGTATTTATATACAAATAAAATATCAACTTTATTAATTTGAGTTGAACAATTTTTTGCATTAATTAATATATTGATCAGGTGCTTCCGATTAAACCAGATCGTAGTTTAACCACAGATTTTTACTGTGTTTTATCAGTTTTAAAGACGCGGCTTTTAAGACAACCTCGATCCAGATTCTTTGTCGCGTCACTGGTTTTACCGGTTTGACTGTAAGTTCGGGTCGAGTTTCAAAACACTTTGTGAAACTGATACTTTATGTTTCTAATATTTTTCAAAAAAGTTATATCAACAAGAAAATAATAGTTATGCAACCACATTTTTTTACTACAAATGCAGTCGCAAATATGTCTTGCTAAAGGACTTTGATTTTCATGGTGGATTTTGGTTCTTTTGGCTGGTTTCCCTCCCAAGCTGCATTCGTTGAGTTCAAATGTAACTTTTCATAATCTTCTGGGAGCTTGGTCTAGGTGGTGTGTTGTGTTGTTGTGAATCCTATTCTCCGGTGCAAGTTCCCTTTAGCTTCATATTGCCTTTTAATTCTGATAGGTCTCTCGTTCCTTTGTCATTTTTGGGTTGGGAATTTTGTTAGTTTGATTAGTGCATGTCTTTTTTTTTTTTATAACCCATATGTTCTGCCACTCATCGACAGGGCGACAAGCCAATAGGACGCTGAAACCCATGCATTGGCAACCCTACATCGAAAGCGCATACTAGCCACGTGGGTGTCCAAATGGAGCTCCACGTGTCAGCTCCTGGAGCGCTGCAACCCACATGTGAATTCCGCAGTGGCCGGGAATCGAACCCAAGTGGCGGTGCTCACAGCTGTGAATCATTTATCACCAGAGTTAGATGCTCCGGTTTTGATTAGTGCATGTTGCTCCTTGTCTCTACGCATAAGCTTAGTTGAAGGGATCTAAAAAATTTTTATAGCTTTGATTTAGTGCTATCTCTAGTCGTGTTATATCTTCGGTTTCGCCTTTTTAGAAAGTGGTGGAAAAAGCGTATTAGCTCTAGTTTTACCGGTTTTCAAGCGAAGATTCTTATTCTCAAAGAAGTTTACCTTCTCAAGAGGTTGCGAGTTTTAGGTCATTGGTACTTTGTTTTTGCATCAGTTTTGCTTTGTTTTTTTTTTGTTACTTTGTTTATTGGTACTTTGTTCATTGGTGCTTTGTTTAGTTACTATGTATGTGTTTTATACATGGTTTGTTATCCTAGTTCTTTTTTTTTAATGTGATTTTCACTCTAGTAGATTTCTAGGATATGTAATTACGCTCTAATAACCTTGGGACTGGTTTATCCTTCTTAAAAAAAAGATAAATATTTTTGTCAGTTATACCATTATTTTTATAGATAATTACACTATACCAATCATTCTCTAACCTAACATGTGTCAGCTTTTTTTCTCCTACCATGTCTCAATTTTTTTTAATCATCAATTTTAAAAATCAATTATTTAATAGTATATATTTTCAACAAAAATAAAAATTAATACCAAAATTATAATTTTTTGTACTCTATAAAAAGATACCACTTTTGCATTTTATTTGGACAAAGAAAAAAGCAAAATTTCTTTTAATTTTTCTATTAACCTTCAATAAAATCATTCTCTTGATGTTTAAACATTGTTTTAGTATCATGTGTACACAATGTTAATCCATTTGAACAATGTTGATGCATTTTGTGTACGACGTCATGATTATTGTATACATGTAATAATTAGTATCGTGTACACGATGATGTATATAGACGGTATGATCATTGTGTACACAAACTGCATGATCATTGTGTACACATATTGCAAGATAATTGTGTACACAAACTGCATGATCATCGTATACATAGACTGCAAGATCATTGTGTACACAAACTGCATGATCATTGTGTACATAGACTGCGTGATCATCGTATACACAAATTGCATTATCATCGTGTACACAGACTGCATGATCATTTTGTACACAAACTGCATGATCATTTTGTACACATACTGCATGATCATCGTGTACGGACCTCTTTACACAGTCTACATAATCATTTGTGTATACGATATTATATATACACTACATGATCATTGTATATACTAGCAGGACCGATCCAACAAAAATAGTGGTCCTAATCGAGAGAATAAAGTAGCCTATCACTGGAAAAAATTCGAACTAAAAAAGAACAACAACTAAATAAATTGTTAAAAACGACAAATCTGATAAGAAGAAAAAACTAACTATGAAAAACAGCCCTTCTTGCGTTTTTTCGTGCGAAGTCGTTCATTTGACTCACATAGTCTATTTATTCAACCATAGATCTTTCAATATATAGCAAAGCCAATCCATTGAATCTTTCTTGTGACATTGTCGAACGCATATAGTTCTTGATAAGCTTTAGTTTGAAGAAGTTTCTTTTGGCGGATGTGATTAAGACGATTGTGGATTTTTGTTTTTTTGTAATTAAGACGATTGTAGATCTTAGGTTTATATAAGTATGTTTATTTTCTTTTTCTTTTTTTGTTTCGGATGCTAAGATGATAAAAACAAAATATATAATTAAAACGTGATATAATACAAAAATAAAAACAAATGCATATATTGTGGGTTTAGAAATTTTTTCTATGTGGCCCAAAGACCTATATATCTCAAAAAATATGTGGCCCAAATTTTTTCAAAAAAAGTGTGGTCCTAAGCCTTGGCTTAGCCCGCTTATGCCACGGGGCGGGCATGTATACTAGATAATTAGCATTGTGTACCTTAGGGTTGTGCACACATGCGTGGACAATTGCGTTTTCTTAGTGTCCTGAAAAAACGAAACAAAAGTATTTATACGAAAACTTATAAATTTTTTAGAATATATATTCTATCAAATAATTTTTAAAAGATTGATAGTAAAAAATTACTTATCTCTTCTTGAAAAACATAACAAATAAAATAAAATCTCATAAAGTGGTGGGTTCATGCACTACTTTCAATGCAATCAGGCCCGGCATTGAGCCCAAGCATGCCAAGCTTGGGCTTGCGGCCCTTATATCCTTAAATAAATTTTTGGCCCTAAAATGATTAAAAGTTCATTTAGTCTAGTGGTTAGGAATCTCATGGTCCATCTTCACCTCAAGAGTTGCTAGGCACAGTTTTGTATTTGTTTTTTTTTTAATACTTTGAAAAAAGTGCATTCTAGTGTAATTATTTTTTTTTAAATGCTTTATTTTCAAAGAAAATTATGGCTTTTTGTAATTTAGTTTTCAGGATTCAATTTTAGCCCCTAACTTTATATCTTTATTAACTTTAAATGTATTTTCATGTTCACAAAAAAAAAAAAAAAAAAAAAATCCATCTGATTNGACCAATTCGACCAGCCATTCAATTAATGCCGAAATAAATATCTAAATCGACTTTCAAAACATTGATTGGCATGGTAATATTTATGTATAATGGAATGGGAAAAGGAAACAATAATCAAAGCATGGTCGGTATTTTTGAAAGAAACATTAGTATTTAGTGCTTTTGACATAATAATTCAACTATATATGGCACCAACGTGACGCATACGTTACAAGAAAAAACCAACGTGACGCAATTAGAAGTTGACAGTTTTTTTCACACTACGAAGAAAAAATTAAGGGGAAAAAAACGGTGTATGATATCATCATCTGAATCTGCCGACCCATAAATGCGTCTTTTGCATTTGTCACAATTCAATTGTTTATGTTGTTTGTCAAAAAAAAAAAATTTGTTTATGTTGTAAATGCAAAACAAATTGTCTTTATTTGCAGCAAAAAAAACAAAAACAAATAAAATCGCACTTCTTATTTCTTCATAGCCGAGTAAAACTCTCTTAATACCAACGATGATTGAGGTTTCTCGAAAGATGAAAAAGAAAATGTTGAATCGACCTACTTAAATTCAAACTAGTTTGATCTGATTTTGAGTTCAGTTTTGAAAATTTTTTATGTTAAATTAACTTGTTTAAATTTTGTTAATTCTAAGTAGCTCAAACATGTTGTCTCAATTCTTGTTCTTGACTAGTTTAACCGACGAGATCAATTCTTGATACGTAGATTGGCATTGATTGATGAACCCAATTCAACATAAAATAAAAAGAAAAACGAGTTGTTACTATGCACAAATTTGTATAAAATGGTTGCGAAGAGCTATTTCAACCGAACGTCATAACACTATTTTAACGTATGAAATTGCTCCAACCCAACGGCATAAGTTACGCTATTATGCCGAGATTCCCATATCAGCTACAGTGTCACGCTATATACGCCGTGACACTGTAGCAACGCTATTTTTTTTTAAAGAAACTTACATTTATATTTAGGGCAATTTGAAAACTAACCTAAATTATACAGGAAATTTGAAAAATACATCATCTATTTGTATAATTTGAAAAATACACTTTTAATTATTTTTATGACGAAAATACCCCTATTTTTAATAGTTAAATATTTTAATTTCGAAAATAAAAATAAATTTTCGTAATTAAATTAATTATAAAAACATAAATAATTAAAAAAAAAATTGTTGGTTTTTTTTATCTCTGTTGACTAATTGATTTTCAATTGAGTTTTTTCAAAGTCGTTTTGTTGTATAGTTGATTTTTATTTCATTGTATGTTGAGTTATACTACAATAGTTGACATATTTAGTGGTACAAAAGTGTTTTTGTACACTATACATATTAAAACTGCTGATTTGTTTTTCATCCTCGTTGACTTATTTTTTTGATCTTGTTGATATGTTTTCTTAAATATAATTAGGTCAATTTTTGTCGCTTTGTTATTAGATTGACTTGTTAAACTATCGATTTATAAAATGAATTTGACCTTTAACATATCAAATTTATGCCATACAGTCAACTTATATTTTTGGTTGGTTTTTGCTGTAGTTCATATATTTGTACAC
>OVBE01007372.1:0-18555 GCA_900406425.1 Iberis pinnata
GTTTATTAAAAAATATATAGTTTTTAGTTTTTGATAGTATAAATTGAATACTTGATAATTCTAAGTTCTAGATTTTTTTATTCTTCTTGGTATTCGGTTTTATTCAGTTATTTTTGGTTTTTAATAAGTTAATTTTTGTTTTTAATCGCTTATTTTTGGTTAATAATCGATTATATTCGGTTTTTTATCGTTAATTTTTTTTTTCAATTTATTCTCGGGTATTAATCGGTTATTAACCGAATCGAACATAACCGAACCGAAACAATAGATATCCGAACAGACCGAAACTAAAATCTCTAAAATGACTGATTGGATACTATATTTCTCTAACCACCGAGCACAACCAAACCAAAACCGAATGTGATATTATATTAATAGGTCTCGAACACTGGATTGGCTAGAGTTTTGATAGTTTATACAATAAAAATAAAAATCAAATGAACAGTTTGGCTTACTCTGTCCATGAAAGGTATATCATCACCGCTCACTAGATTGCTGATTTTCTTCAAAAAGTCATGAAGTGTCTCTATTTCATTCTCATTGACTGCAACTCCCAAACAAAATTCCAATCATCATAAACAAGGAAAGCCAAAAAAAGAAGAAGAAGGTATTCTCTAATTGTATATGAACCTCAGAGTCCAGGTTAGATAATTGCGTAAGAACTCACACGGTGTGTCTCTTGCAAGCAACTCAGGATCTTCAAGGCTCCCCAAAATAGAGGGCATCAAATGTTTGAAACTGTCTATGTTCTGCGACATGATATGTTGTTACCTGTACATAATACAAAAACAATGCACCATTTTTGGCCAAAATAAATGTCGACAGGACCTATTGAAACATCTGAAGAGCTTATAACGAATTACCTTGGGTATCGTTAATCTTGAATTAGGCAGAGAGTTGAAGATGTAAATGTAAACAATCAAGACGAAATGAAATAGAATATATAGCGGCCCAAAAAAAATATATATGAAATATTAGCCTTAATTCTTTAAATTTTGTTTTAAACCTCCAAAGTTTCAAGGTTGGCCCTGCTTATCAACACGAAAGCTTCAACTCGTAATTGTCCTTATTTACTACTTCCTCCGTTTTTTAAAATATTGTCGTTTTAGTTATCATTTTTTGTTTCAAAAAGAATGTCGTTTTAAGTTTTTAAAATAAAAATTTAATAAATTTGACTTTTCTGACCAATAAAATAATTGTAGTACTTAATTTATAATATTTAATGTTATTTTATAGAAAACATAAAAAAAATTTAATGTGTGAAAAAGCTAAAACGACAATATTTAAAAAACGGAGGGAGTATGATTTTTTTTTCGTCATTGACTTTTTCATTTTGTGTTTGGTTGCATAAAACGGTTCAACTGGATTTTATTCGGGTTAACTGCTGGTCGAGCTCGACGGAATTTCATTTTGATTGAGAAGCATTCTTAATTCTGTTACACTTTTTGACAGTTTTTACAATTTCAAAGCATTTTTTTATGTCATACTTGATTGACAAAGCAAACTATCATACTCTTAAAAGAAATGTTTTGAACACCGGACCAAAGATCGATCAATGCAATCTGACTAGACTCGATCGGTTTTGATAATTTTGTTGAATTTTTATGTATATATAAAATTAATATTATACTGATATTATGTTTAAAAGAACTTCATAATCAAAAAAATTGGATAAAATAAGTCTATAATAATGAATAAAAACATATATATCAAGATGTACAAGTTGTATCTACAAATAACGGTGCCAGCGAAACCGATAATGTTAAAAACAAAAAAAATTCAATAAAAAACAATAATGAGTTCAGAGATCAAAAACAAAAAGCAAATTAAAATACCATAAGTGAAAGAATGCTACTTGCTTTCGTTGTTTTTAGGTATCTTCAACCTGAGAATGGAACACAAAGCTGGGAAATGTAGTCGTAATGTCCCTGCATACAACAATATCACGAGCTTTACTACATAAACATACATTCACAAGTAACGTTTGCTCTATAAATTCAAGTTCTTGTGCACTTTTCAGATTTGGAACTCACTTGAGATACTGAAGAGTCATATTCTTGAGAAGGCTGGGATGTCTAAGAACCAGGCTTCTCCACTCTTCCTTATCGATCTTCCCATCGTGTTTTGTGTCAGCTTCCTCGAAAGTCTTAACAATCAAAAAAGCATAGAGAGAGAGAGAGTTTAAATTTGAAGTATTGGGGGGGGGGGAGTGGAAAAAGTAACCAAGTTACCTTATCGATTATATCCTCGATGACATTATCTTTCAAGTTCATTCCAGATTCTGCAAGTGTAGCAACAACCATTTGTTTAACCTCTTGCCGTTCGATGAAACCTTGTTGTTTAAGATCATACAGTTGAAACGAAACTGCAACAACAATGAATGTAGTATATACAATGAAACTGAGACCCAAATGGGGATTTTGTTTATGAGATCAAGCTATTAGGAACGTACAATGGATTTTGTCATCTATAGATGCATTTGGGTGGAAGACAGAGAGAGCACGTGCAAACTCCTCAAACCCCAGTATTCCATTGTGCTTTGTATCAAACAGATCAAAAACCTTCAACCAAAACTACATATTTCAGCATTACTTTCCAACAAAAATGGGTTTAGGAAACACTCTTGATGAAGAAAGAAACATTACCCGATCCGCAAACAAACTTTCCTTTTTATTTGTCTTAAACAAAGCCAACTGAAACTCTTCCTGATACAAAGTTAGCAAGAGATTAATTATTAAACAAATTGTATCAACAAGTAACTAATGCGCAAGATTGCACAAGACTTACCTTGTTTATTAGCCCGTCATCAATCACTGCACTGCTAATTTTCTTAAACAGCTCATAAAGAGCCTCTATTTCACTCACACTAACTGCAATCCCCAAAACAAATTCAATTATCAGAAGATTTTTGTTCCTCTAATGAAGATCTATAGAATTATAATACCAAATAAAACAGAAAGAGAGAAACTGAAAGCATACAAACTGTATCTCTGGCAAGCAATTCAGGGTCTCCAGGGCCTCCAGATTGTTTATATAAATCGAGATCAAAACACCCAAAAACGGAGGTGCATAAATGCTTGAAACCGTCTATGCACTGCGACATGATATCTTAACCAAATCAAAACTCTCCATGCCTATCAATAACATTAACTAAACAGTGAGAAATTTTGACAAATGAAGACTCAATAGATACATATGAACAACTAATGAATTACCTTATAACCATTTCCTAATTTGTCTGAGAATCTGCAGATATTAATTATTAAGGTAAAGAGGATGAGATGAAAGCACTTAATATATTGGCTTGTAGTAACAACAAGTTGAAATGTTATAGGTAGGATAAGGATTAGACAAGATTCATAATGTTATAATCAAAAGTCAAGAAAGGCAATACATTGCTTACAAACTAGAAACTGAAGTCATTGTCATGATTTTATCAGGTGATTCAGATTCACTCATGTCCACATAAACAGAAACCTAAAGCATATCCCCTTGACAATACTCTACTAAAAGATAAGAAAATTTTAATGGACAATATAATTGGCTAATTACTAATCACCAGATTTTATTCTTCCATTTCCTTAATCATCACAAATATGGAAAAGACTTAAGAGCAAAAAAAATCACTGGAATTGAAAAACCCTAGTTCCGATGTAATCAGAGTAATTGAATCTGAAGCATGTCGTAGTAAACTAAACCGATCTAGATCCCATGATTCGAATTGCAACGAAAACAGATTCGTAAAGCTGAGAGATTAGATTCACGTTATGAAACTCAAAGTTAAATATACCGATTTGATTGCTTTGTTAGGGCGGCTCTTGGCTCTTGGCTCTTGGCTGTTGAAGCTGGCGATTGATAAAAGCGGAGACGATTTTTCAAGCACTTTGATAAATTAAAATAAAAAAATGACCTTATTAATATTGTATTTTAAAATCGATACAGTTGTTCAGCCGCGAAAAGAATGTTTTTAAGAAGCTGCTATAAAACAACTTGTCACACGTTGTGTCGATTAATTAATTAATTGACACTGTTTTGTCCAATGCATATTTGCTTGATACGTTGTCGTTTTCGTTGAGCTTTTGGTTTGTTTTCTTTTTCGGTTTAAGTAATAACGTAATTAAAATGGAGCCAATAATATACTTTTCTTTTTTCCATTTAAATTTATGCAAGGTTACGACTTTTACATTACGATATCCGGTACGACATATTCTATGTAACCAAAGACCTATGTTCAAATTTTGGGGTTTGAAATAAAATAAAAAAACTAAAACTAATATTTTGTCTTTTTGTTTTTAGGACTATAAAGTTTTAATATATAATTTTAAATTTTAGAAATTTATAAAAATTAGAAATTGACTTATAAAATATAGGGATTTAAGACTAATGTTTCATTTGGCTATGCTTAGAATTGGTCTTGTAGATAACTTTATTTAATTACGATTGATAATACAAGTGAAATTTTAATTAATAAATCGTATTAATGTATAAAATTGGTGGGAAAGTATATAAAGTTTACCTTGAACAGGTAACAAGTCCGATTTAAATCGGCTTAGTCATACATTATTCAGAAATGACAATAGAAAAAAAAAATCACAAAACCGATTCACATTTAACCGGTTTACTGAGCCTTGAGGGAGTCACTAAACCGGCTCGACTTGGATGACAATAGCACCGCGAGATTAGAGCCAATAGAGCCAGCACGTGTCAAGGAATCGACACGGTGGAACCTGCACCTGAAAGAACCGGCGTGTGTCGTCGGAGAACATAAACAATTTTGCCTGGCCAGTTTACTTGATGAGGAGCCCCAACGGCGTAGATTAGGTGAGTTTTGTTTCTTGATTTGTTCACCGGAAGGTTTGGATTTGATAGGAGCAAGACCTTTAGCATACTTCTCCTCCACGGTAAGTTCTCCAAGAATTAGGGTTGAGGGGTTTTCTCTCGACATGGTTTTGATTGCAAATTAAGAAATGATTTGTGTTGTTGTTGTTGTTGTGTCAAAGGAATGAACTATAGTGCTAATTATATGGTGACTTGTGAGACAAGGTAACTAAAAATAGCCGTTGTAGGTTGTTGACAAACTGCTTTTTTAAGATTCAGGTGGTTAATATTCTATAATAACTAAATAGAAACGTTAAAATATTTGACTTGTTGGTTATATTCTTCTAATATTTGTTACATACTTACACATATGTGTAGGTATTATGTTATGAAATTCTCAGTTGATTAAAGAAATTCTATGAATAACCAAAGTTTAATTTTAATTCTATGAATAACCAAAGTTTAATTAGCCATGCTCATAAAATAGCACTTTCTAATTTAAAGATCTTTGTAACTAAAACAAAGAATAACACATTTTATTGTTTTTTAATGTCTATTTTAGGTTCGGGATGACCTTAGAACATCTCCATCAGAGAAACATATTTGTAACATAATTCATTTCCAACTTATTATATTTAAAGTTATGTTTAAGATACTTTAAAATCTTAGAAACTAAAATGTTTCTTCATTGGTGAAGAACCCTCTAGTTCTTAAAACATAAAATCACAACTTGTTTTTCTATGAACTTACAAATAATTCTTCTTCTTAATCTTTTTAATTTTTATTCTTCCTTTTAATTCATCTTCTTTTGAATTCTTGATAACCTGAATTAAAAACATCAACACGAAACATTGAAACTGAAACACATTACCTTAAACACATCAACACAAAAAGATTGAAATTGAAACTTCATATATTAGAACACAAAACACATTAAACATAAACACATTAACTTAAATTTCATATATTAGAATGAAAACACATAACACATTAAACAGAAACACATTAACTTAAATTTCATATATTAGATTGAAAACACATAATGGATTAAACAAAAAAAAACATCGAAACATTGAAACTGAAACATATAACACATTAACTTAAACTTAAAAAATACATAACACATCAACACTAATTATTAGCAAGCATGTCAGTTATTAGCTTCTTTTTCAGAACTACTTCTGATTCAGAAAATGGTTTTTTCTTGACAATAAAACTGTCAAACAATTTGCATTCTTAGATAATTTTTCTTTAATGGATAAATTATTCTTCTGAATGGTCCAATATTTTGAAAACTCATTAAAGAGTTGGTCACGTGTCAGCTGAGTCTTTTCTTGCTCACTTTCCTTTTGTTTCTAACCAAAACCAAATTAAATCACCTATTGTTGACGTCAAAGTATGTAGGTGCCTATTCAAACGTTATATATCAGACATATATTTCGTGCTAGAAAATATGTTATTGTGTTCTAAATTAATCTACACATTCAAAAGTAAACCGAATTGGAAGTCATGTTCAAATGAACCTGTTGAATGTAAAAAAAAAGAAAAACAAATATGGTTGAAGTTGCACATAATAATGATACTTGATAAATATTAAATTACTTAGAAAATATGCATATGAAATATAAACATTATATCAAGATTCTATAAATGTTTTGCAATTGTGATTCGTATATCTTTACAATTACTGGTGAGCTCTTTTTGTACAACATTTTTTTGACACTCACACAAGTAATCGACTTGCTTCTAATCAATACAAAAAAAAACAAAAAAAAAAAAACAAAAAAAAAAACGAAAAGCTTTTGAAAGCAAAACCAAACAAACAAAAAGTGAGTTTTGAACCTATTATTGAAATAAATAAAAAAACTATAGAACCTAATTAGAGATTTTGAGTTTTTTTGTTCTAGCTTTATCTATCTTGGAAGATCTTGTTTGCAGAGAGGACAACAAGAGATAATACGAAGCCATTGATCTACACACTTTAGATGAAACTTATGTGAACATGGAAGCTTCCTTACTTCTTCTCTCTCTTTATACTTGCCCAAACATATACAACACGCCTGCCAAATCAGACAACATTTGACATTAGATTACTTGCTGCATCAAATAGAGTCATCAGAAATTAAACAATTCTGAGTCAAAAAGGATTATGACTTACTGGATCATCGTTTGAATCAGAATCATCGATTTGTTTGTATATCCAGCTAGGGATACTAGAGAGTTGGTCATCTGAAGCTCCTCTTTCAGAAGACCCCATGTTCATGTTATATCCAATGAGCTTACTAATGAGAGGCACAATACAACAGAGGAACATGAAGAGAAGAAAAGGAAATGAATAGCAAACACCATTCCAAGCTAGAATAGATACACAGAGGATGTGAAGCTTTGGAGAATGTTCGAAAGAACCGAATCTAGAATCAAACACCCAAACATTCCCAATCACAAACCAAATCCCAAAGAATAGCTCTAATGATGTTCTACATTTGTTCATCATATCATAAGAAGACCTGAGATTACAACAGTTCAAAAAATGTCAGTACAATCTTAGAATCTTGTAATCAAGCTTTTGGATTCAGAATCAAGAAAAGTTACCTATCTTCAACATCCCCAAGTACAAAGTCATTTTCTTGTTGACGATAGCGAGCATATAAGAGCATAAGACTGAGGAAACATCCTAAATCATAGCCTATAATCCATAGCCTCACTAACCAAATTGGTCTCTCTTCTTTAGAGAAAGCTAAAGTGAATGTTATCACAGTGAGTTGAATTAACAGAACTATTAGCTCAGATATCATCCATGTCCTTGAATCGAATGGATTAGAACCAAGATCAGATCTTGATCCGTTCTGGTAATGAAACACTCTTCTTAAGAAGATAAACCATCTAGCTCTAGATACCTTCATAGCTAATCTTACATACAAGGATGATGGAGATCTTTCTTGAGAAGCTACAGCTACAGCTACATGATTGTTATCACCTCGTGGTGTGGAGTCTAATGAAGAAGATGATGAGATAGTGATGGAGATATCATTGGAATCTTGAGTATCCATGGAAGTGTTCAAGCTTTCGAGATTTTAGACCTTGACAAGGAGAGAAAAAAAAGAAGATTGCATATAAGGGAATCAAATTTCTGAAAGTTTATAAGTTGTGAGCACGCACAAGAAGAGAACACCAAGTAACAAAAAGTCACGAAATTTCAATGACTCAAACAACAACAACAATTATTAACAAAAAAGAAGAAATGAAAATTCAATGAAGAATATAGTCAAATACCTTATGTGCAAGGAGAATTTAGCTTCGTACACGAACTCCACGATTACCCAAAATAATAGGAATCTATTTTACGAACCTTAATTTAATATATTGGGATAGAAAGTTCAACCCAAGAACAGAGGAAGAACATTCAAAAGGGAACTTTATTGTGAAATGAAAACAATTTTAGAGGAAGAATATGTATCTAATAATCACAAAAGAAGGTTCAGAGAAGGTAAAATTTGGCAAGAGAATCAAGAAATTGTTTAAAATTTTAGAAGAGAGAAAAAAAAACTCCTATTTTGTTGTTGTTTTAGAAAGAAAGGAGAAGAAGAAAGAAAATAAACGTTTGCGTAAAAATGGAACACCTGAGATTTTAGGTTATAAAGCAGAGATGTAGATAGCAACTGCTGCTTTAACCGCCAAATTAGACTTCTCTCTCCTCTGATTTTGTTTCTCTTTCTAGAATTCAGAGCTAAGGGAAGAATATTATATTATTTGATTTTTTTTTGTTTTGTTTTGTTATATAACTGTTTTCTTTTTGAAAAATAAATGGATAAGAAGAACATATCCAATGAAGTCATCAATTCTAAAATATCACGATCTTTTTGTTATAACCGTACAGATCTTTATGTTTAATAATTAATATAGAACAGAAAACCAAAAACCATTAAATACTTTTTTAACATTTTATTTTTTAAACACTTCAGTTTCATATATTTGGGAGGATGTTAATTATATGAAAATTTATAAAGCTTTAAAATAGTTGATTTAGAAAGAAAAAATAAAATATGAAGAAACAAAAAACTAAAGGTTGTAACATATTTTAAGAAAATGTAAAAATAATTGGGATCCACAAAACTAAGCTAAAGAACAATTGAATATACAAATTTCTTAGAACCTATTTAAGAATTATAGATAAATTTTGTAGTAACCCAAAATTTTATATTTTTAATGACAAGTAAAAAGCATAAAAAGAGCATGTTCCGAGAATCTAAAACTTTCTGATTGTGGGAAAATAGGAACATTTTGGTAATATCGATCATATATAAACACATGTTTTGGAATGTTAAATGACTAAAATAATGCGTAAATTTAGTAATTTTTGGCAACAAAATTTAAAAAATGCGAGAGGAAATGGAAGAGTAGGGGATGGTTGGCTAATCACAACCTATCATCTACGTTATGGAGTGTAGGTGGATCCCATCCTCTCTTTCCACGTTTTATTTTTTTTTCTTTTTTAGTTTCATTTTTGTCTAATTGTATAAGTGGTCAAGAAAAATATAAGACAAAACCCATTTTTGAAAGAATATTCTAGAACCTTGAGTTGATGTCGGAGGTCCTTGGTCAAGTAGTTATGTGGTAGATTGTGCATTTGACCATTTATTTTGCTCTTGTGAAAGGTATAAATCATAGATATATTTTGTAGGTATCTATTTAAAATAAATAAAAAATATACTAAACATGGCTCAGTTGGAATAATGAATAACTTCACCGGTAAAAAATAGAAAATACATACGGTTTAGAGTCAAACATTCAAACGGTATATTGAAGGTAGAATTTAGAAGAATTTATTTTAAAATGATAAATTTAGTGTTATTCAAATAAAAATTTGAAATTGTCTTATAAAAACTATTGTTATTTGAGATATATTTTTTTTTTTGTCGAAAAGAGGATCATATATTAGAAAGATTACAAATAAAGATTAGAAAGAAGCTCTGGGAGGAAGCCCAACAAGCTACACGAAATAAAACCCAAAAAATAAGCTCTTCCACCTGCTGACCAAAGTCGAGGGAAGCCAAAAGAGAAAATAAAAACAGAGATGCAAAGCAGAGCTCACAGAGGCAGGCTAAAGCTATCGAAGAATACAGGAGCTACTGTCTGGTCAGATTGCTGTGGATACCCACTCAGGTAAACCTGTTTGAATGTAAGATTGGTATCTACCTGATTCCACAACACTTTGACTAATGAGAGTAGCTTCTCTATTCGAGGAAGGAGAGGCAAATTCAGATCTCCAAGATGGGAAGTCCAGCAATTTTAAAAGGACTTCTTCAGAGAAAAATTTTAAAGCCAGCCAATCCGGAGGCCGAGTAACAGCACCTATTAAATCTTTAGATTCCACAGCGAAAATCACTTTATCATAGTGCAAAGATGATATACTTTCAATTGT
Organism: Iberis pinnata; assembly: GCA_900406425.1. Lineage (NCBI taxonomy): Eukaryota > Viridiplantae > Streptophyta > Magnoliopsida > Brassicales > Brassicaceae > Iberis > Iberis pinnata. The sequence continues at coordinate 10,241 of OVBE01007372.1, forward strand.
CCAGTAAATGGCTTTGACTTGACAGTCCATTTTTGTTCCCATGTTAGAGAAGGCTCTTCTGCTATGGAGAAGGAATTTACCATTGCTATCACGGATCACCCACGCCGCTCCGGATAGTTGTGAATCTTTTTTCCAGGAGGATGCAATGTTGCACTTAATCCACATAGCTGGAGGAGGGTTCCAATGACGCATAATTGTTCTGCTTTGGGAAGAGGCTGCAGTAGAAGGCTGATGAATACTTTGTTGAGCTTGGCACCAGGCTTCGGCTTCTGATGCGATTTTGATCATGAATTGCGGCCCTGAATGACTGAAGCCCTCAAAGATTAGTTGGTTCCTTCTTTTCCACAAGAACCAGAGAATCCAAGGGAAGATTCTCCTTAAAAAGAGGGGGATGGTGCTGTTCTTTTGTAGTCCCAGCAGGTAGTAGATGTTGACATATATTGCGGATTCATGATAACCTTGATGTGGATTCGGGATATTCGAGAGAGCCCATATTTGTCGTGCGAAGGAGCAAGAGAATAAGACATGGTTCAGGGATTCCCCTTCCTTCCCACAAGTTTGACATCTACTATCCACTTTTATACCTCTGCTCATGAGTAAATCAGAGACAGGAATGGCATTTGAAATTGCCTTCCATATAAACGTTTTGATTTTAAGAGGCGCTTGTAATGACCAAATGATGTTCCTGATTTCGTTTGTTGATGGCTGTGCACTTGAGTCTTGGATTAACTTTGAATTCTTGGAATTAAAAGCTAATATATAACCAGTTTTGACCGAGAAATCTCCACTTTTTGTCAAGCTCCAGACCCAATAATCGTTTGATGATGGACACGGTTTTTTGGCAAGTATGATTGCAGCATCTTGGTGAAAAAATAGTTCTCTGACCATACTTCTTTTCCAGTCTTTTGCTCTTTGATCAATTAGATCAGCCACATAGAGATCCAAATTTATAATTGGGTGTCTTATCAAAGGTCTTCTCATCACCCCATCGGATATCCATTCGTCCGTCCAAACCTTTATTGATCTTCCATTTCCTATCGATTTTTTCAGCCCTTTGTGAAGTAATTCCACTCCAAAGAGGAGGCTTCGCCAAGCATAAGAAGGGTGTTTTGCTTTGGGGGCATTCAGAATTGTGGACTCCTTGAAGTATCGGTCTTTTAGGATTCTCGCTAATGGACTATTTGGAAATTTGATTATCCTCCAAGCCTGTTTAGCAAGGAGAGATTGGTTAAAACAGACCATGTCCTTAAATCTGAAGCCTCCTAATCTTTTTTGTAAACACATCTTTTCCTATCCGATCCAATGTATTTTCTTTTTTCCTTCCAATGTGTTCCACCAGAACTGTGACATCGCAGAAGTTATAGATTTTGCGGATGATTTTGGTAGTTTGAAGCATGATAGAGCGTATATTGGCATTGCTTGGGCTACCGATTTAAGAAGTATTTCTTTTCCTCCCTGGGACAGAAGTTTGGCATACCACGAGTTCATCTTCTTGCTGAGATTGAGATGAAGATATTCCAAAATCTTAATTTTTGATCCACTGAAACATTCGGGTAGTCCAAGGTAGACACCCGATCCTCCTTCGTTTTGTATTCCGGTTATCTCCTTTATTAACTCCTTTTGTTCGTCACTCACCTTTGCCCCATAAGAGATAGCCGATTTTTCTAAATTTATTTCTTGTCCCGACATCTTGCCATATAGATTCAGAGTTTCGAAGAGGTTACTGACTTGCTGTTGTTCTGCTTGGCATAGAAACAGGCTATCATCCGCGAATAGCAAGTGGGTAATTGATCTTCCATTTGGTCCGAGTTTCAAGCATGTTATCCTTCTATTTCTTTCTGCTTGATTGATTAAGAATGATAGTCCTTCTGTGCATATCACGAATAAGAAAGGTGAGATGGGATCACCTTGTCGAAGACCTATTTGGAGAATGATCATTCCGTAGGGGGAATCATTGATTAGAACCGAGTAAGTCGGGGTTGATACACACTCCATAATCCACTCTATCCAGATATTATCAAAACCCATAGCTGTCATTACAACCCTCAAATATAGCCATTCAATTCTGTCATACGCTTTGGACATGTCAGTTTTGATGGCTATTCCGCTTAGTGATAATTCTTCATCTGTTTGGAGAGCATGGTTGAATTCATGAGCTATGAGGATATTATCCGATATTAGTCTCCCGGGGACAAAAGCCAAGTGAGTGGGGCTTATGATTTCTGGAAGGATGATCTTCAGCCTTTCTGCTAGAATTTTAGATACAATTTTGTATAAAACTGAGCAAAGGCTTATCGGCCTCAAATCCTTCATAGTTTCAGCACATGCCTTTTTCGGAATCAGACACAGTAGGGTATAATTCCAGCCACTTGGGAGTTTTGCCGTGAAGAAAAAATTCTTGACTGTTTCTATTACTTGCTTCCCAGTGATATTGGAAGAATTTTGCCGTCATGCCATCTACTCCTGGAGCTGAATTTGGATTTATGGAGAAAACAGCCCTTGTGATCTCTTTGTTGGAAACAAGGCTAGTCAATTGACTGTTCATCGATGCCGTGACTTTAGTAGGGAAATTCACAAACTGATACAGGTCTATTAAGGGAGAAGAAGAAGTGAATAATGAGTTGAAGTAATCTGATGCGACTGCTCCTTTCGATGCTTCGGAGCAGTTCTTTATACCATTCTCATCTATGAGAAATTCTATTCTTCTTTTAATTCTTTAGGATTTAACTGAAGCGTGAAAAAATTTGGAGTTACTATCGCCTTCTTGTAACAACTTTTCCCGAGATTTTTGACTCCAATACGATTCCTCTTCCTTGTAAGCCATCTTTAGCTTCAGCTTTAACTCTCGAAGATTTTCAAAGGAGGGATAAAGACTTGATTCTGCTTGGTCTAGCTTAATCTGCAAGTCTTTTATTTTGGTCTCCGCGTTCTGGCAATGCTCTTTTTTTCCAATTACATAACACTTTCCTGCTCCTTCTCATTCTCTCAGTGACTGAATTTATATTCCTTGGCAATCTCATCACCCAAATCTTCTTAATCTGATCCGAGACCTCCGTATTTCCCATGCTTCTTTTGTCGAATCTGAACCTTCCTCTAAATCCTTCTTCAATGGCCATTAGATGTATTAAGACCGGTCTATGGTCCGATCCTTCTTTGGCTAAAAACTTTTGATTTGCTTCTGGAAATAAGCTCCACCATTATTTATTACCAAAACTCCTGTCTAGCTTACATTGAATCCATTGCCGATATCTCCATCCGCTCCATGTAAAGCTATTACCCTGAGAGTTTAGCTCCTTCATATCACAAATCAGAAGCATTGAGTTAAAATCATCACATAGTTTTTGGCTTCTTGGAGGGCCTCCTAGCTTCTCTTCCTTTGACCGGATTTCGTTGAAATCTCCCATCATACACCATGGCTCTACCCTCTTAATCCCAATTCTAATCAATTTTTCCCAGAAGATATGTCACAACCTTTGGATTTGTTGACCATATATACAAGACACAAAGAAATAAGCACTTCCAAAAGATACTTTAATGTCCAAAAGATTTTTACAAAAGGATAGAACTTCCACATTAACTGAGGACTTCCAAAAAAGGGCGAGGCCTCCACTTTGACCTATAGGATCAACTGTGAAGAGCCTATCATATCCTAACCACACTTGAACTTCTACTAAGTCATTCCTAGATTTCTTTGTTTCCATTAAAAAAAGAACATCAGGGAAATAAGATTTCCTTATTTCCCTTAGCCGAGGAATTACCAAGTCATTCACATTTCTAATGCCTTGGCAATTCCATGATAAAAAGGACATTAAATCCTGGGCAGCCCCACCAGGGGGTCCGCCATTTTGTCTTTGAGTTTTGGTTTCTTTGCACTCCCTTCTACTGGGTCTTCCTTATCTCCTCTCTGTAAACTTCCTTCTTGAGTGCCTTCTGTGACTGGTTCTTATATCCATTCCCTCTTTCTTTTCTGTTTTTGGCCTTCATTTTGAAATTCATGTGGTTCTATCTCCATATGGCCATCTTCTTGGATTCCTTTACCATGTCTTCCTGCTTCATTCTTCTGCGATCCCCTTATGAAGCTTCTTTTTTTCCTTGAACTTGAGGATCCTGTCTTTATTATGGACCGCTGGGAAGATTGGACTTCCTCTCGAATAAGGGAATTACTATCTCCTTCATCCAGCATGTCTTCCATCCTCTGTTTCAATATCTTTATTCCGGGGATAGATTGAGTTTTCCCAGATTTTATGGCATCTGTCATTAGCTTTGTCATTGGCATAATACAACTTGTTGATTGAGAGAGAGGAATAAGTTTATCTTCAGCAATGAAACCTTTCCCTTTATCAATTTCTGGTGATAACACATGAAGTGTTTATAATCGTAGTAACCGCTTTTGGAATGAGGAATCCTTTGCTACTTCTTGAAGAGAAGCTGCAATTCTAGCTTCCTTAACCTGCCTATCATCCCCATTTGCTGAAATTAGGTACCTTCGCATCTCTTCAAGAACTTCCAGAGCGATAATAGGTCTACCCGAGATTGTACTTGGACCACCAAGATTCTCTTTGATCAATTGGGAGAGGGTATCCTCTGAAGGAGATGGTTGAGTTGATTTTGCCCCTTGCTCTTTAGTTTTCCTTGTCTGTTGCTCTGTACGTGGAGGTTGCTTGCTAAGCTGAGGGCATGAGAGCTTCTCGTGGGTTAAACTCTGACAATTGTAGCACCTTTTATAGATATTTTCATAAGCTAAGAAGATTTTTGACTTCTCACCCGAAGGCTGCACTACTTCTCTGTATTGTTTTAAAGGTCTTGCCACATTTATAAGAACTTTGACCCTTACATATTCTCGGCTTTGAGATTTGGATTCTTCCAAGGCTACAACATCAACTCTGCCAAGGATCTTACACATATCCATAATCGCCATTGCTGTAAAGTTATTCACAGGAATGTTTCTAACCTGAACCCACACATGGACAAATTGCAGAAAGTCTTCTGAAGGAACCCTCTTCCATCTATCCAGGACTATAGTCCAATCATTATGGGATTGGACTCCCTTTTCCAAAACCTCTTGAAGATCATGTTCCGAGTTAAAAATAAACTGGAACCTTTCTTTTGTTAGCGCAACCCCTCTTATTCTTCCCACCTTCTGCCACTTCCTTGGCATATCTAGCACAATATCAGAAACTTTTTGACTATTTGGATTGAGGAGTCTCCCTATCAGACTCAGCTCATTCTTCTCTATCGAAAAATATTCTGGTCGATCTGGGATTTGTAGAGGCTCAACATCTTCTTCTTCCAGCGAAAGGGCTGCTATTGCCCGATCCATCTCCGACGACATCAATAATGATTTTGAGGTCTACCGGAACTTTGTAGAAGATTTAGAACTCAATTCAGACACTCAGAGTTTCGATTAACTTACCCAATTTACCAGAGAGAATCCCAGCTGCTTTAATCGCTATTGAATTGATCAGGTTTCGTCGGAAAAGTGCTTTACCAACCACTACAGTACTTCGGCGCGAATTTCTATTAGATCTAAGCCACACGATGCTCCCAGATTATCAGAGTCGAAGACTCTGCCTAAAATAGAGGTTTCTCTGCTCTAAAAAGAGAATCTTTTTCTTCCAAAATTTGTTGTTATTTGAAATATTTTAAGTAGTGGATTTTTTTAATTAAAAATATAAAATTTCAAAAGCTCATGGTTTTAGGTAGGATTGTAAAGAATTTTAAAACAAATCGCATGATTTTTTTTTTATTTAACTAAAATCACTTAACACTTAATAAAACTCAAGGTGCTGATTGGCAAATTGACTTTAAAGGCTGTAAGAACTTTTAAGAAAATAAAAGTCTTTATCGTAATATTCAATCCAATCAGACTTTTGCTGTGTAAATTTTTTTACAGCCCTATAATTGCTTCTTAAATATCTCACAGTGGAAAAACTATTTTTTCTCCCAATCGTTAGTGTACTTTTAAAGTCTTAAAAACATGATTTTTAGTTTTTGAAAAGCTAACAACCTCATTTTAACAGTTACCTTTTTTACAGGCAAAACACTTATATTAAAAAAATAAAGCCACAGTCTTCAAAGTCTTTACCAATCATCCCCCAAATCACTTCAAATCATTTAAAATTTCTCCATGAACACGCTGATTGCGTCTTCATCCCCATCATCAACTGTAAAATAAATACTTAATTTCTCAATTAATAAGGTAAATAAATACTTTAAAAATTTAAAAGATAGTAAAAAATCGAATTAGAAGTTTGATTTAGTCCAAGACGGTGGCCATCATACACAAAACAAAAATAGCGATAATCTAGGTTTTTCTTCTCACTAGGGCTGGGCATAATAAACCGAAACCGAAAATCCAAACCGAAACCGAGCCAAAAAATCAGATCCGAAACCGAACCGTTTATAGGTTGAAAACCGAATGGATTTTTATTTTTACAACTTTCGGTTTTTTCAATAAACCGAACCGAACCAAATTAATTTCGGATAACCGAATTAAACCGAAATTCACAAACTAATAACCCTAAATCCCTAATGTCATACTTATTTTATGTTGTAGGTTTACAAATTTTTTCGGTTTACATGGATTTTCGGATTTTTTTGGGTTTTTTCGGATTTTTTGGGTTTTTTCGGATTTTCGGTTTTTCGGATACAAATTGGATTATATAAAAAATCTTAAAACCGAACCGAAACCAAATTTTTAAAAACCGAACCGATCCGATTTTGACTAAAAACCCGAACGGTTTTTATATTTCCCAATTTCGGTTAACCGAAAACCGAAAAAACCGATCCGAAATCGATCCAAAATCCGAATGCCCAGCCCTACTTCTCGCAATACCGAACCATCAGTTTCTCCATAGGTGTATAAACACGTACACTAAAAATATCTTGGATTCTCTGCTGGCCGATGAGTTTTATAGTAACTATCTTATCGTGTTCCGCACATGCAATTGGGACACTCATGATTTGAAAGAGTTTCTAGATCTATTTTAGAGAAATAGAAAGACTTACAAAGTGAAAGATACACTCTGAGAGTAACGCAACAATATTTAATATTTGGTTACTTAGATATTTATTTGATCAGCATCGACCTCGAAAAACGCAGCAGTTGTTACTATTTGGTCAGACATCGAGTCTAAAAATCACAAAGATGAAATTATTTGACAAGACAATACATTTGACTTTTGAACATGAAATAATGTTGCAGATTTGTTTTCGGATGTCTTAGAGAAACTATATAACTGCCAAAAGAATTATGCAATGATAGAATTAAATATGCATTAGAAAATTAAATATGTGACGCTAAATTTGCAACAGAACATTAAATCAGAAATATAACATTAAATCTGCAATAGAAAATTAAATCTGCAATAGAACATTAAATCTGCAATAGAAAACTGAAATAGAAAAAATAAATTTGCGATAAGATAAAAAAAACTCTTCAAGGAGTACGAAAAAGTCGAAGAACAACTACCAAATTTCGGACCTTCAAAGTCACGGCGAGAACAAATAAATGGCGAAGACGAAAGAACGATAAAGACGTAGACGAAAGAACGGTGAAGACAGACGAACAAACGCCTAAGAAGAAGACGAAGCCACAAGACGGAACAAAGAAGAACGGCGGTGAAAAAGAACCACGACGGAGAACGAAGAAAATGGCGGCGAGATGAAACAACAACGAAGATGAAAAATTGGCGACGCCCAGTAGAAAATGTTTATGAGCTTTTATATAGAAAATGTAATTTTTGTGTTTTTCTATTTTTTATTATTTTGGTTATAAAAATAATTTAAAATGGCAAACATGTAGTTATTTCAAAAACTCAAATATTTTGTATTATTTATACAAAATATTAGGTCAGTCTAGTCATGTTTTCAAATGAATGTAAAATTAATTATAACCACACAATGTTCGATCATTTTGATGAATTTTTTCAAATTCATATTTGAAATTTTATGGCGTCCAAAGGTTCAGGTTTGAAATATCATTGTTCCTTAGTCAAGTTAACGGTAAATACATAATCTTGATAAATTTTAATAATAACACAAAATTCATGTATAAGTCGATACATAAAGTTGAAAAAAGAATTGACATGGTTCCGTTATATTGCTTATGTGATTAACCACCAAAAGCAGCGTGTTAGAGCCGTGTGCCAAGCTGATTTTGTGCTTTGAAGCTAATGATATCCACGTGTCTGTCTACTCGTGTGAAGCCACGTGTTAGGTTCTGATTTTTCATATTTTTTTGTATTGCAAAAAATGGATCGACAATCTACAACCCCCTCAAAATTCTCATATCACAATCTGTCCCCCCAAAGTTT
>OVBE01007373.1:0-18553 GCA_900406425.1 Iberis pinnata
CCAAGCATCTTCATGGTGTGTGTGGTGGATTAGGGCCCACCGCGCCTCCATTTGTGTTCCCATCATGTAGTAGATAGGCAGCTGTGCTTAAAGCAACATTTGAACTCTCACCTGGAAGAGAGCTGTCANGGAAGAGAGCTGTCACAGGGAAGTTCCTCTACAGCAGACATCTTCCTTTTCCTGCCCTTAGACTCATTTTTGTTAGTCATATGTTCACTATAGAAAGGATCCAGCATTGGATCCATATTCCATTCAGAAGTGAACATGTTCTGCATAGGACCTTGTTCAATAATCTCCTGTTGATCTGACTCAATCATTTCATTAAGTTCCTGCATCATTTCATCCACCTGTCCCTCAGCTTGAATGTGTTCATTTTGTTCTGCCTCATCAACTTGTAGTGGCTCCTCCTCAGGATCCAGTTCTTCAATCAAAATGCCACCATGTGCTGGTTGATTGGGAGGGGGAGCACCATCCTCATCACTGCTATCATCATCAGACTCCAGAATGATGCCACCATTTTGAATCAAGCAGGCACCTGAATCATGAGTTAGCCTTCCACATGTGATACAGAAACCCCTGAGCCTTTCAAACTTTAATGAAAGCAGAGTGTTCTCTCCAATTGAGAACTGGAAGTTTTGTACAAACTTCAAAGGAACATCAATGTTCCAGTTCAATCTCACCCTTACATACTCCATACGTGTCCCATTAACTGGATCAAAATCCACTTCCAGTAGTAGACCTAGAGCTCTTCCAATCACTGTGATAACTTGATGATTGAGAAATTGAAATGGGATCCCCCTGATCTGGACCCAGAAAGGGATGAACTGAAGATCAAATGGTCCAACATCAGGTGTCCAACGAACTAAAACTAACATTCTGTCATTAAAAGCCCAAGGACCCCTACGAAGTACATTCTCCATTGACTCCATAGATGGAAACAGAAATTGGAAACGTCTACCCTCAATGATCCTACCATGTACTAACCCATTTAATCCCCAGTTACGAGGCATTGTGGCAACAATGGCTCTGAGATTCTGCTTACGAGGTATGAGTGGTCTACCTATCAGACTGAATCTGTTCTCAGCCATTGCTTCATCTAATAAAGCAATGGGAAGTGCAATTGGTGGGTCATTGATTCCCAAATCAATGTCTTGATTTACACGACCACTGGGTTCATTCAAGTTTTTCAAATTTTGTGTATTAAAAGTTTGATTTACTGTAAGAAATTTAGCAAACAAAAGTAGGGTTGGATTCACCTGTGAAATACCTGGAAATTTATAGGCATTGATCAATTGGGAACCGCTTGATTGAGGGCCATCACTCGTCGTGGATGTACAAGCGGAGATCTCGGGATGAAGAGGCCACGATCCTTTAATTATCAAAACCACTCCCTCCAATTGCTTCAATACCGTATCCCACCGGAGACAGCATCGAGAAATCAACTTCCGGCGAAGATAGAGCACCGGAAAAATGAACAAAACCGTTGTCGGTTGAATCGCATTAAATGTCGCCATTTTCGTTATTTTCATTTATACTTCCAGGTTGAAATTTTCTTTTTCCCCTTTCTCAATCGAACCCCAAAAACATTTTCTCTTTTTTTTTGTTTTTTTTCTTGAACCAATCACAAAGTGACACATAGGGGTGCTTAAAAATTTCTTAAACTGCTTGAACAAGCATCGATCTTTAACAATTAACCCATTTTTTATTTAATTAAATGCCTTAAATATACTAAGCACCTTTTTAAACACCCCCTAAACACCATTGTTGGAGATGGTCTTAGATTGTGATTTGTGAGAGTGCTTTGTTTTAGATTTGTGAAACACACTCGCACGAGGCATCAAATAAAATAGAACAAGCTAAAGCAGAGACTGAAGAATAATCATTTTGTTTACATTTGGATTTACACCATTGTTGTAATAGATACATTAAGTTGGATTTAAAGATTTTGTTGAGAAATGATTCTATCAAAAGAAAGAAGCCTACGACCATTCTAATTGACTACAGAAGAAGCCATGGCTAAGGTATACTTATGTTTCAGGTAAGCTTTGATGAAAGGGTCCAAATCCCCATCCATTACAGATGTGATATCAGAAGTTTCATGACTTGTTCGGACATCCTTAACTAGTTTGTACGGATGAAACACGTAATTCCTTATCTGCTGTCCCCACTCTGCTTTCACTGCATCTCCTCTTATTTCCTTGATTTCAGTCGCACGTTGCTCTTCCGCAATCACCAACAGTTTCGCTTTTAGTCTGCTCAAAGCTCTCGTCTTGTTCGCCAGTTGACTTCTCTCCTCTACAACATTTAGTACCCAACATGAATCTATCTACTCTGAATCCCTAAGGATCTTTTTACTTAAAGAGTAGCTTTGTGGAGATGAAAGACAAACCTGTACAACGAACAGCTACACCAGTTGGGATGTGAGTAATCCGAACAGCAGTTTCAACCTTGTTGACATTTTGTCCTCCTTTGCCACCTGCCCTCGTGAAACTAATGTCAAGATCCTCTTCTGGTATTTCAATTCCCACTGCTTCCTCAGGCAGAAGCGGCATCACTTCCACACCCGAAAAGCTTGTCTACATTCAATATTTAATATAAGCGTATAATGCACAACCATACTATACCATTGTAGCTCATAGACCTTAACATTGAGCAAAGAGACCAATTCCCCTCAAGGCGTAATATAAACTAGACGGAATAAGTAAGATACCAGCTGCTATTACCATGACAAGGTTATGAAATGACACAAAGGCCTTTGGCATGGAGAAGCTTAATATACCTGGCGAAGGCCTTTGGAATTGAATGGTGATTGTCGTACAATCCTATGAGTTCCTTTCTCCCCTGAAAGATAACCATATGCATAACGCCCTTCAATTTCAAGTGTCGCTGACTTAATCCCTGCTTCCTCTCCAGCAGACATTTCAACAACTTTTGTCTTGTACCGTTGCTTCTCTCCCCATCTCATATACATCCTAAGCAGCATATCAGCCCAATCCTGCACTGGAAGTTATCAATTTTTTTTACTAGAGATCAATTAACATCACAAAACAAAAAAGCCTCTAAATTCAGTTAGATAGTTTCATTTAGACATCTAGAATGTATAAAAAGCCATATTGTGTAAACAGAAATTACTTGAGCATCTGTTCCTCCAGCTCCAGCTGTAATGTAGACTACAGCGCCTTCTTTGTCATAAGGTCCTGATAGAAGCTGTGTTAACTCAAATCGATCTAAAGATTTATTCAACTCTTTGATGATTCCCATGGCTTCTTCAAGTAGGCTAACATCAGTAGAGTCCATTTCTTCTGTTAGGTTAACAATAGTTTCCGCGTCTTCAACCTGCCTCAAGCACCAACACATCATCTTAAACGGTCACTAAAGTTAAGTGGCACGCACCATACCACAAAAGTTGAGCATCAACAGCAAACATAAACCTCAATATGCAACCATAAGACACCCTAATATATAAGGAAAATGCAATTCAAAACATACCATAGACTTAAACTCAGAGAGTAAGCGCATCCGATCTTTGAGATCATTCAAGGCAGAAAGTGTTTCTTGAGCTTTAGCACGATCATCCCAAAAAGAGGTGTCTGTAGCTTTAGACTCCAAATGTGCAATTTCTTGTTCTAGTTGCTCAAGACCAGCAGAATCTCTAATCTCATCAACACGAGCTGATGCTATTTCAACATCCTTCCTCAATGTATAAAAATCTATCAGAAAAGAAGAAACACCCTTTATCATCTTACAATATGAAACAAAAGAATCGTAAACACAAGCAATTGCAGAACAATTAAAATTTACAAACGTATTGAAAAGTTTCAAATTTTTTTAATATAAATTATAGGGAATCTGACGTACCTTGCATCACCCACTCACTCGTATCACTTTCATTCGACACACTCAAGTTACTTTCCTGTGCAGCGTATACTACTGAAACAAAAATTATGCAAACATGAATATTTGCTGAATTATTGGCGAATTTTCAAACACTAAAACCATAAATTTGAAACTATAGCGAGAGAGGAAACTGACTGGGTGAACTGAGACGATAGGAGGAAGAAGAATAAGAGAATTGGTGAAGAGGAAGCGGAAAAGAGAGGCGAAGAAGAGGGGGAGTCGTTGGTCGAAGAAGTAAAAGCGCAGGTTTTCCCGCGATTGCGAAACTCCGGCCGGCGAGAGGTCGAAGAACACTGATCTCCATGGACATTCTGCTCAACGCTTTTCTACGAATTTGCTTTAGCAATCGTCGTTTTATCCACACACCTAGCTAGTCGCCACGTCATCATTTTTAATAAACTTTTGAGTTTTGCTTAATTTATTCCTTTAACTGGTACAAGACTTTGTGTGGTTTCACTCTATATGGCTTCTTAAGCTATAATTGTAAAATTTGGGGTTACAAATCGATCGTCTTTAAATGTTCAAAAAACTTGAGGAGCCTTCAAAAGTAGAATACCAAATCTCACAATATATTACTATGAGTCACTATCTCAAGCAAACTTTTATAAGTCTACAATGTGACAAAAGAGAAACTTCTCAATTGTCGAAGTTGTCAATTTTCAAAGGAGTGATGTCATCTGCAACTTGGAACCCTCCAACGACTCTGGCAAAGAACACCATTTGTTGCTCTAGTGTATATTTGATGTTCTCTCCCTGTTAGAACAAAATCAATTATAAGTTTTACTTTATTACTAATGCAACTGATCTCAAGCCTTACCTTGCGAAAACCGTGGCCTTCTCCTTCGTACTCAACTAGAGCTACAGGAAGACCTTTTTCCTTCAATGCTTTATAGATTTTACGAGATTGATCCGGAGTTACAACCTGCAATGTGTTCAGCATTTCATACAAATCGCTAAGAACTTCATATCCATGGTGGGTAAAAGTTATTATAAAAAGCATATTGAGAACCAAATTTCGATTTCTATAACTAACAAGAATCCCAATTAATCTAATTAAAGCCTTTGGTTACTAGAGATGTATTCAAGAACTGCAAACTAAAAGGTTATAAGAACCTTGTCGTCCAGTCCTTGGAAAAGGATGATGGGGCAAGAGAACTTATTGACGAAGTTGATTGGTGATCTCTCATAGAAATCCTTTTCATCTCCTGCAATTACATTTACATTTTCAAGAACTTTGACAACCAAGCAAAAGCAAAGGTAAATGCACCCTTCAATGAGTTTTGACTCACCAACAAGATTATCAATATAGCGGGATTCAAACTTGTGACCTTCTTCTTTCAACATTTTTAAGTCGGCCACCTGCATTTAAAGAAAAAACGCAACTACTATGAATTATTATCTGTTGTTTATAATGCATTGTTTTCATACTCACTCCGTATAAGGATGCTCCAGCTTTGAAAACATCTCTGAACGCTAATGCTGCAAGAGTTGTATAACCTCCTGCAGAACCTCCGGATATACAGAGTCGCTTAACATCTGCCTTTCCAGAAGACACCTGCCCAACCCAATTTTTTTTTTGTAAGTGTTACAAATTTGTTTCACATAAACTAGAGAAAGAAAATACATACCAGATATTTAGCACAGCCACAGCAGTCATCAACATCAACAATCCCCCACCGCTGTAACAACCGCTCTCGATAATCTCGACCATAACCTTCAACAAAATGTTACACTTTGTCACAATAAACCCATGTTTGAGTGCCGGCATGGTGAGAATGGGCATCAAAAACATGAGGTCTCAACACGAAACTCATTAACCAGAGTAACTATAATAATGAAAGGGAGACACAGTAGAAGTATACCAACTAACATTGCTATTAAAGTGGAAGAAATAACTTAATAGTGTTGACAACAAACCTGTACTTCCACCATAATTAACATCAACAAATGCCCAGCCTCGACTTGTCCAGTATTGGATATTCAGATTTAAGGATCCACGTGATTCAGCAGTTGGACCTCCTGCATATTCAGAGTGTCGAAAAATTTATTGCAATATATATGTTGCACATACTCGAAATGGAAACATGAACTTAAGACGAACAAGTTTAAAACTGAGGAAGCATTTTAGTTAGGTTATAAAAACTCAGGAAGTGGTAATTTTAGCATACCATGACTCTTCACTAGCAGCGGAGGTTTCTCTTCCTTGCTATCTTGGTAAAACGGATTGGTTGGAGGATAAAAGTACGCATAAGCGTTCTGACCAGGAACCTCTGTAGAAAACTCAATCAACTCTGGCACACTAAAGAAATCTTTGTACTTCAAAACATCGGGTGAAGAAGACCAAACAATCTCAGAACTGAGTGATTTCATTTTATGCTGATCCAATGTTACCTGTGAATAGGAAAAATATATAATTTATTGCTACCACTTTCATCAGACAATTTATCCTCAGTTAAAACCTAAAACGGGCATTTTTTACCCTGGCAACTGACGGTGGATGAACTGATGATGCTCCCTCAACATACAGGCATTGGTTACCTAAAGTCTGAAATAGAAAGCACAATTTTGTCATTACTTTTAGATTTTTACTGGAAATTCAATGCAAACATTTTAGACTACAACAGAAAAGCTATATTACAATGCTATCAAAATCAGTCAAAGGAATATCCAGCAGAGAACATGAACCCTTTGAGTCATCCACGATGCCTAGATATGACTTCCCTTTCTGCCTGCATTCACGAACAATAGTTATCAAAAAAGAAAGAAACACAAAGCTTCCCAGTGTAAATATAGAGGAAATATCAGAGTGGATAAAAGTATTTGAAATATTGTCCAACTCGGTATTACCTATAGCTACATGCAATTATGTTCTTTTCTTCAGTGCACTCGATTATTTCATAGGAGTTGGTGCCAAAAACCCAAAGAGGTTTTGCGAACTCACCATCGATAGGATATACAGAAACCACCTCATTGGTACTTTCAATCTGTGACAGAAGGAGAAGACAATATAAGGAGAAACGTAGTAAACATGTTTATTAGTGCTTGGAAATCTTTCCCTGATTCATATGTAAAACAAGTTCTCTGCATATGCATATGTAAATATAACAGGAAAATGTGAGGAATGTTTACCCATTTATGAATATTCCAAAATCCGTTCTTTCTGTCAGTTACAAAAAAGAGCTCCCCTGCAAAATTAAGTCACAGAGTCTCAGGTCAATGAAAACTATGAGATATACTAAAGCTTGACAGAGTTAATTACAATATGAAAATATTAACAGAGTCACCATTTCTAAAGCTCCAGTAAAACATATAATGATTTGGAAAACAATCATAATGACATCCGTTTCAGCTATTACTTCGAAGGAATGGTTAACTGCTAAGTATCATAAAGATAGGAAGTCTAAAGCACATGAGTAGATCAACCTTTTCCCAATAAAACTCACAGTCCTTGTCACTAGCTTAGAAGAACAAAGATAATTGCAGAAAGGAAACAAAATCAAATATTATTGGAGAGTGAAAGCAACAAGAGAGCAAAGAGAAAGAAGTTCGTTTTGTGCAGAAGACCCTAGTTTCATCTAGAACGGCTAAAACTATTGAGAAACACATCTGCTAAAAATGTAAAACAAATAAGATGTCAGAAATCCAAGGTCAATGTTAACTGAGAAAAATCTTTTTGGAGAGTCCTTGTAACTGAGAAGAGTAATTCTCTGCATATATTTCATCTCAGACATACCTCTTGATGACCACTTTGGCTCAGTAGGTGATTCGACAATTTTGGGATCACAACCAGCAACACATACACGTTTATCAATATTTCTGCAGAAAGGTATGGCTCTTATTAATACAATGAAAGTGGGAGGAGAAGAAAATGCAAAAAAGCATGGAAACAAGTGGTTAAAAATCTCCAATAAGACTCTCGGTGTTAAGAATTTTGAGCCAATTATGATAAGATTCTTTTACTTGCTCACCCGTTCTCAGAAATGTATGCAACCCACAGCTCTGCTTTATCCCAAGGCATGTTAGGATGACTCCATTCAATCCATGCCAGTCGCTCACACTTGGGATCCAAACGTGGAAATGCATAGAAATCATTGCCACTCACGAGTACTTTTGGTTCTGGATCTCAAAAATCAGAAAGAGCACATATGAGTGTCAAAACAGAGTTGGAAACAGATACCCAACTTAACATAACTCACATCCCTGTATACCCTTTCACTGCAAGTGAAGATACTCTTTTCATTAAAGTGAAATATAATTTACCTTCAGGTGTCTCTCCACTTAGATTAACCTCGACTATTGTCGTAATTGGGTTTGATCTGTCCAAGCGACCATCTATAAACTCAAGCCAATCAGTTAACATCTCAATCACGATAAAACAAAACAACACATCCAACAGCAACCAATACTAAACAATATAGACCAACTAACCTTCCCTAACAGTGATATATCGGTTAAAGCGTGTGTCAAAAACTCCATCTGCATAAGTTACAGCTGGTGCACCATAATCTGGAGTAATTGGCCTTGGAGTTGAACCTAAATGTCAACAATCCAGAAGACACCATAAAAACTTGCTATTGAGAGGGTAAGAATCACAAAACTTTATGAGACTTGAGTGACATGATTGAACCAAAGAAGAGGTTTATATATCACCTAGCTTAGTAATGTCTTGCATGTAAAGTCGTTGATCCTTGTAATTGGAGAAAACAAGTGTGTCGTCTGATGAAATCCGGAAAGCACCACCACCATACTCTTGAGTAAGAGTCCTCACAGCGAACTCTTTTGGTGTTAAATCAGTTGGTTCATCACCAGGTTTTTCTCCTTCGATGACCAAAACTCCTCTCCTTTAATCATCGATAAGAGACAAGACAAAACGATTAGAGAAACCTTTAAGCTCGCATTTCTGCACTTGACGGTCTATTAATTCGACTTTGGAATCTGAAATCAATAGAAAAAGAAATACCCGGATTCACTGGGGCGAGACTCGAGCCATACGAGACGACCACGAGAATCGACGGTGGTACCACCAAGACGCTTGGAAGCTCCTGAAATGATGTCAGCAGTGATCGGGGACTTCCAGGCGCCATAAGGAGCGGTGGTTATCTCTCGAGCAGTGTCAGGGGAAGAAGAAGACATTGACGCAGAAGAGGAAAAGAGATTGAATCTTCTGATAGAAGAGAAGGATGGAGAAAGGAAGAGTAAGTGAGCGGAAGAAGAAGGGAAACGAGAGAGTGAAAGGATGTGATTGAGTGAGGACAAGACTGCCATTTATTTACTCAAATTCACTCTTTGGCTTATTGAACGTTAAAGACATGTTTCATTTTTGTTGACTTTAGTTTGTTAAGTCGAGTGGGCCGAGTGGTGGGTCAGTAAATAAACATAGGAAAGTCATCTCTAACTTTTGGAGTTCATGTGGTGCACACAAAAAAAAACTTTTGGAGTTCATGTGCCGATTGACATTAAAGCTCAAGTGAGCTTTATTTGGGATTTCTTATAAAGGAGGTTTCCGTTTGTACTTAGGTTTAGGTTTTTTTTTTTTAACTGCAACATACATATATACATGTAAAACTGAGGTTCAGGTTTGTCGCATTAAAGATCAAAATTCCAAGGTTGAAATACTAGTCTCTTATCCAAGGAAGGAAAGGAAAACCTTCACATTTATGCCATGTCGTATTTTAAATTGAGGAAAACGTTTTATAATTACCCAAAATCGTAAAGAACAATGAAATACCTAAGCTATTGATAACCAAAAAACAAATTGGCCAACAAAACATGTGTTGAGGTCAAAAACATTCACAACAAAATTGATGTCTAAACAAATGTCATTAAAATGTTAATCATCCGGTTCATAAACCTTAACTGCATAACCATCGCATTCCAGTTAATAGAATAAACCAGCCGTCCAAAAAATATTAAAGATCTCGACAGATATGACTCGGAACAACAAGAAGCAATCGTAATCTCCAGACAAACGCTTTGGTTCTGAATCTTGTCGTTTACGGACAAACAAAAGCAGTACGTTCAGTTCGCCCAGTTCGCCCATTGGCGATCTGAATGACACACTTCATATCATCTCGGACAAATCATCTCTCGTTCCGTGTCGTTTCGAGAACTCATTTCTTTCATATAAGTTTCGAATTAATCGTATATGGTAACGGTTAGCTTAAACATCGAAATTATCCTATCCATGCGATTATTTCCTACGATTTTCGAAAGAATCGTAAAATTCTTTCGTATAAGATTTAATCGTATAAACGATAATGGTTAGCCTAAACACCGAAGATTATCTCAGCTATACGATTAAATTTATCGTTCTCTGGAACGGTCATAAAGGCGTGTTCCTTTTTATCAATCGTATAAAATGATTACAGTTAACTTAAACGCCAACGTTATCTCATCTATACGATTGACATTATTATTTCACGAAATTTGTATTGTATCATCGTACGAAAGACCGGTTCTCCGTTAGGAATCGTATAAATCATTTAAACCACAAAACGGCGCAAAGAGGCCTAAAATGTGGTAATGGCCCACTTACAATTTCATATGAGAATTCGGTCCAATACGTATGACGGTCTATCCTAGTTTCGCAAAGCATAGAAATGGAAAAAATATAAAAAGGAATATTTCAGAAGAAATGTAAATTCGCATACGAAAAGGAATATTTCCGCGAAAAATAAACTCAAAAAAGAAGATTTCCACGGAAGAATAAACTCAAATCGAAGGCGTAAAAGGACAAAGAACCGATCTCAGAAGTCTATATAAAAGAGATGAGGAGGAAGAGCACAAGACACGTTTTATTATCAGCACCAAACACTTAGGGCTTTCGGTTATTTTTCTGTTTATGTTAGCTGCGACTCAATTAGGTTTATCAGTCTTCGTGGTTAGAACTAGAATACTCTCCAACAGCTCTTACGGCTGAGGATATCATCTTATTGTAACACGCTTATACGTAGATTCAAAATAAGAAACCCTTTCGCTCTTTTCTTACTTTCAATTTCGTATTCAGTTTCGCATCTTTATTTTTTATTGTCGTGTTCTGATCTCGTATACGTTTGGCTTAACATAAATCTAGGACCTCTGGGAAAGTTAAGGTTTTTTGACTTCCCTTAACTAACGAAAATCGACAGTGCGAATTTTGGTTTCCACAACATGCCAATATGTGGTTTCAATCGTCCTTCGACCAAAGAACAATGAAAGTCCCAAGATTTTCATTTTGAATAACTGATTTATTCCTTATTTAAGATTATATGAAGATAAGTGTTTTCGTATCATACATGAACAAAATGTAGCTATAAAACCAAATTGATAGGCGATCAAAATGACAAAGGACTGATAAGACAATAAAAAGTTCTTGGAGGTAAATGCATTTAATCCAAAATCATTTTTCAATATGGTTTCTTTTGCCAATCGGTAGAAGGTCTCCTTTGGTGGTGGCAATGACCAAGAGTCAATAATTTGGGATTTGGCCAATGCAATATTGATATTACTCGGTTTTAATGCATAATAGTGAGCATTTATGTCTATTATTCTGCATTGTTCCGAGCGTTTTCCTTGCATATTTGGTAGATTTTCAGGTTTCTAGGTGTTCAGGTCGTTTGGGATTTAATGGTGCGTTTCAGAAAATTTCATAAGTTACAGAACAAAGTGCACGATCGGGCAAGGAGGAGATCGATCGAGCAAAGATTTTAAGAGATGCACGATCGGGCAACTGTGTTGCTCGATCGCGCTAAACCTCCTGGAGAAATCTGAAGCTTTCAATCGATCGGGCTAGAAGAAGAAGGATAGGACAATGTTACGAGATGCTCGATCGGGCAACCATGTGCCCGATCCAGCACTTCCCCCGAGAAGAACAAGAAGATTTCCAAAATTTTGCAAATCAAGTCCTCAACTTATCCAATTTTCTTATTTTAGATTATTTTTACTTTTTGGACTATAAATACATTATGTTTCAAGTTTTTAGAACTAGGCTTTATTTTATTTTGGAGAGTTTTACTAAGGGAGAAGAAATTCAACATCTTGTATTTGGAGAAGAATTTTTGAACCCTTTTTAATAATATATTCTATTTTTATTACGTGTTCTTCAAAGATATTGATTTGTGTTTGCTTGTTAATGTATGAGTAGTTCACTAGTTAGGTTTTAGGGTTTTCTAGGGAAATCAGGTTTGATTGTTAGATTTATCATAAGGGGATAACAATTGTTAGGTTCTTAGTCTAGATTTGTTATTAATGCATGAATTAGACTGGCCATCTAGTTTATTGAAACTAGACTAATAAACACAAAGAGATTTGGTTTAGAAGTTGGATATAGTCTCGATGAATAAGTGTTCTTGCTTGCGAGAGTATTGTTTTGAATGCTTGTGAATAATTGAATATGAACTGTATTGCATAATCAATTATTTAAAAGACTGCGAGAGTTTGTTTCTGATAATTTGAGCATAAGGTTTAATACTTTGAGAGGAGATTATTCCACCATTGTTTTTCATGTTGAGAACTATTTTTCAAAAGAAAATCTCTGCATGATAATTTGACTTTTAAACATGATTACCTGTGGTTTCCCTGATTCCTGACGCTTTTATTCTATAGTTTACAACCGTTTTTAATTTATCAGTTTTGATTTCAATCACAACCAAACTTGATTATTTCTGCTTTATCTTGATTCGAGATTTAACTAAAACGTGTACTTTCTGGTCTCTGTGGGATTCGACCCTATACTTTACTACATTGATATGTTCTCTGCAGTATTAGTTTTAGGATTTAAATTCTAGACCTATTAGAATTTTGGCGTCGTTGTCGGGGAACAATAGTGCCTTTCTAGTTTTTTATTAGAATCTAGTCTAAGGTTTTTGTTTTTCAGTACTCATCTCGTTCTTTTCTGCTTGTTTTTGTTTTACAGGTGTATGATCAGAAGATATGACAAATCCTCTGAATTTCTAAGCCTTAGTAACTCGGAACTTGCACGGATAGAACGCTCAAACCGGAAAGTAAAGAAAGACGCAAGCTCATCCAATTCAATGGCTGACAACGTTGACCCAATCATTCTGGTCATACCCCAAGGTCAAAACGATCCAAATGATGTTGGACTGAACCAACTGATCAACTAACCGCAAGGTGGTGGTAATGAAAATCAAGTGCCACAAGGCTAACAGAGAGCTGATAACAACCAAGCTCCACCGGGAAATCACAATCCTCAGAACATAGATGCAAGGAACTTTGTCTTGTATGGAGATCCGGAAAGAGTTAATAAGCTCAATGCTCAGAACCATTCTCTAGTTGGTTCATTCAACAATCCTCAAGCATTCTATGCTAACAGGAACCCCATTCAGCCTTCTCAACCTCAGCGAAGGGAATAACAATTTCCTATCCAACTCATTCAGATGATTCAGAACAACCAATTCAGTGGTTTACCAAATGAGCACCCAATGGATCATATTGACGCTTTTGAGGACATATGCAGCACTATTAAACTCAATGGAGTAACGAGCGATTTCATGCACTGCAACTTGTTTTGTCACTCTTTAGCTGAAAGAGCACTTCGTTGGTTGAAGTCTCTACCTGCTGGATCCATTGTAACTTGGGAAGATTGTAAAGCCAAGTTCATAAATCAGTTCTTCACTACTACCAGGACTAACACTTTTAGGAACAAGATCTCTTCCTTTGCGCAAAACTCGGTGGAATCATTCTATGAATCTTGGGAGTGATTCAAAGAACTGATTCGTGATTGTCCACACCATGGTTTCTCAGATGTAAGTCTCCTCAACACCTTTTATAGAGGAATTGAACATAAATACCAGATTTCCTTAGATACAACAAGCGATGGTGACTTTATGCAGAAACCTGTTCCAGATGTTTATCGCCTGATAGAGAATCTAGCGGCCAGCAATAGCAATCATTTCCCAGAGTTTGATCGCCGAACAAAGGTTCATGTATTGGCCGCTAACTCAGAACTCTCAGAGCTGAAAGGAGAATTCTCAGAGATGAAATGACTAATCACTCAACTTCTAAAGAATCAAAATCAGAAACAGGTTAATGCTGTAGACGATTATGAAGTTGATTGCTTTGCAGTTCAAGAGCAAAATATTATGGGAGTTGAGGGAGAGGAGATTCAAACCTTGTATTTGGAGAAGATTTCTGAACCCTTTATAATAATCTATTCTATTTTTATTATATATTCTTCAATGATATTAATTTGTGTTTGCTTGTCAATGTCTGAGTAGTTCACTAGTTAGGTTTTAGGGTTTTCCTAGGGAAATCAGGTTTTGATTGTTTTATCATAAGAGGATAACATTTGTTAGGTTCTTAGTCTAGAATTGTTATTACTGCATGAATTAGAATATCCATCTAGTTTATTGAAATTCGACTAATAAATGCAAAGAGATTTGGTTTAGAAGTTGGATCTAGTCTAGATGAATAAGTGTTCTTGCTTGCGAGAGTATTGTCTTGAATGCTTGTGAACAATTGAATCTGAACTGTAATGTGTGATCAATTATTTAATCAACTGTAGAATAGATTATTAAAAATGGATTTGGCCAATGCAACATCGCTGCAACTTCATATTTTAGACGACTCAATTCTCAAAATGCTAATGTGGTTAGTGACATGACAGAGATTCAAGATGTTTCGATATGAGAAAGCTTGCCTCTTAGGATTTTTATGAATATGTGATTTTCTCTCTAAAAATGGATGATACAAATGATCTTTTTAGACTCCAATGAAAAGAAATTGTTATAAATGTTTTTATAAGTTAATAGTCTATAAAACTACTTTCTAAAGACAAATGATTTTAGGCATGATAGCATTATAGCGAGAAACACATAAATTTATTCAGTAACATCAAACCAACTTCTATTTTCAATATTTATCCTTGAATATTCAAGGTTATCTACATCTTTGGTTTTTAGAGCATCTCCAAAACGCTCTCAAAGTCCGTAACGGCAATTTCAAATTGATTTTCCGATCTCGGATATCTCAATCAGCGCCGATGTGTCTTTCCCACTGGCAGGGGGATTGGGTGAATCTTGGGATGTGGTATTGTCCAAAGATTCCTTTGTTATTCGATCGGATTTGGGTTTCCTTTTCTGGCTTGTTAATTATTTTGATTGAGCGTCATCATCGGTATAGCTCTGTCCACCGATGGCTTGGTACTTATGGGAATAACGTGATACTTGGGATTCTTGATTGGATGCTGGATTTTTTCCTCCCGATCTCCTGTTATTTAATTCGGTGCCTATTGGGTCTTTGTTCATCACTGTATTCTCTTCTTTTTGCGGTTCTGTTTCAGAGACTTCTTTCTCTTATCTCTCTCATCATGGCTGCACGGTCTTCACAGTCTGGTTTGATCCATTGCCGTGCCTCGGAACGTTTTAATCGTCCTTTGGAGATCCCGGCTTTCGACAATTCCTTTGTCCTCAACCAGTTTCACCTTACTTTGGTGGGCAGACCTCTGAACCCTGTTGTTCAATCTGGGCGTATTCGGTCCTTGATAAGTTTCCTCCCCACCCTTTGGGATTGCTCTCGCCATGTTCATGGAATGGAGGCGGGTGATGGCCGGTTTCGCTTCCGTTTCGAATCTGAAGAGGACATGAAGAAGGTCCTTGATTTAAGGCCATTTCATTTTAATCGGTGGATGGTGGCGTTGGAACGGTGGGTACCTACTGTGCGTCGTGATTACCCTTCCACGATACAATTTTGGATACAGGTTCGGGATTTGCCTGATCATTATAGAATGGAGCAAACATTCCAATCAATTGGCGATGATTTGGGCGAAGTTGAGAAGATTGATGTTGATAACTCGCGTGTTCGTGTCTCTTTGGAAGTCACTGCCCCTTTGCACTTTGCTCGGGAGTTAAGATTTTCCACTGGTGATTCTCTTTTGGTGAGGCTAAGATATGAAAATCTTAAGGGTTACTGTAACCTTTGCTTCCGGTTAACTCATGATGCAGCTTTGTGTCCTTCTGTATTGCAGCGTGGTCGTGTTTCTCATGGTTCCCACCGTGACGACGATCGCAATGGGCGTCGTCGGGAATCCCGCCGCCGTCGACGGTCTAACGCCATACCAACTCAAGCCCCCGACGTCGCACCACGTCGTCGACGGGAAGCTCCATCAGGTTCTTCCTCCGTCCAAATCTCCCCTAGAGACCGCCTGCAAACACGTCGTCGCCTCTTCTAGGACGGCGCTGATAATTTCTCGGCTACAGATCTCCCGGCAAAGCCGGTGGTGGAGTTACAGGTCACGACGGCGGTGGCCATTAATGTCCCTGAAGCTTTGTTGGATGGGCCTGTGGGTAAGGAGAATAATGGAGCTAGTGGGCCTAGGATAAGTCCGGCCCAGACAACCAAAGCATGGGTCCTCCAGACATTTGGGACAGGCGCTAGTGATTGTGCAAAATTTGGGCCCAATAGGCCTTCTACTTTGCCTTTAATCACGCATTCTGGGCTGCAGGCAGTGGAATTGGGCCACGCGAATGGCTCGCTAAACTCTGGTCAAGACGGTTCTTCGCATATGCAGGGCTTCAAGGCTGTCGGATCAGGCTTGTATCTAAGTGATGACCTAATTTCTCCTTTGAAAGGGATTTCTGATCATGTGCTTTCACCCGAGGATAGTATTGCTAAAAAGTCCAGGGTGTCCGCTAAGCTCTTGCCAAGGAAGAAGATAGCGGCTCCGGATTATCATGTCTCCAAGAAGGTAAAAAAGGTATCACACCTCATTGGTGCTTTTTCGGTGGTCAGTGATGTTTTTCCATCCGTTCCAGAGATGGTCTCTAAGATGGAGGAGGAATCTGGGAATTTTTCAAGCCAGGTGGTTGGGGAGCAACCACCGGCACAGGAGTAGATGATCTTAAGTTGGAACTGCCAAGGAGCGGGTAGCTTCATGGCAGTGCGGCGACTTCGGGAATTTCGGCGTTCGAAATTCCCGGGGCTCTTGTTTCTTATGGAGACCAAACAGAATAGATCCTTCCTTCAAGATTTGCAAGCTCATTTAGGTTACGATTTTCTTTTCACCGTTGACCCTTCTGGTCTTAGTGGTGGTTTAGCTTTGTTTGCTTTGTCGTCTTTTAATGTTCATGTTCTTTCTAGTTCCAAGAATGTAATCGATGTTATGGTTACAATTAATGGTAATAAAACTTTCATCTCTTTTGTCTACGGTGAACCTGTTGTCTCGAAACGCGACTTAGTTTGGGAGCGTTTAAAACGAATTGGTGCTATGCGTGTGGAACCTTGGGTAATGGTTGGTGATTTTAATGAGATCCTGAGTAATTATGAGAAACGGGGAGGACGACTTCGACCGGAATCGTCTTTTCTAGATTTCCGTTTAATGCGAGACTGTTGTGGTATGATAGACTTACCTTTTACCGGTAATAGCCTCTCTTGGGTGGGACGCTGTGGAAGGAGTACGGTCAGGTGCCGCCTGGATCGGGCGATGGGTAATGAGGATTGGTATGCATTGTTCTCGCACTCACATGCAGAATATTTGCCCTTTAGGGGTTCTGATCATCGCCCCATTCTAATCTGTCTTGCTACTTGCAAACCAAAACCCGCGTCTCTTTTTCGATTTGATAAGAGGTGGCTGGCTCAGGAGAATTTTAGCGATATCGTCCGTCAAGGTTGGCTAAATGGAGGTTCCGACCCTCATCTGCCAATCGCTGATCGGATAAGGAATTGTCGGGGGCGCATTTCGAGATGGCGGCGTAAGGAGCAATCCATCTCCTCCAAGGATGTAGATACCCTTAAAGCGGAGTTAGAGGCAGCACAGACAATAGATGGGCACTCGACGGCGGATATTACTGCCCTCTCTGCCCAGTTACGCACTGCTATTATGAATGAGGAACTCTATTGGCAACAAAAGAGCCGCGTTAACTGGCTGCGGGAAGGATACCAAAACACAAAATTCTTTCATGCTGTTACCAAACAGCGTCGTGCAAGGAATCGAATTATAGGTGTCATAAATGCGGAGGGTAGCTGGACGGAAAAGGAGGATGAGATTGAGGCAGTAGCGGTGTCCTATTTCCAGGACCTTTTCACCAGTGTGGCTAGGGTGAATAGGGATTTTGTACTCCGGAATCTGCGCCCAGTGGTCACTGCTGAGATGAATACTAATTTAATAAGAGAAGCAAGCCCGGAAGAAATTAAGTTGGCCCTTTTCTCTATGGCCCCGGAGAAAGCACCAGGCCCCGATGGTATGACGGCTTTGTTTTATCAGCAATACTGGCACATAGTTGGACAGGATGTTGTGCGTTTAGTTCAGAAGTTCATGTCTGAGGGCTTCTTTGATTCTAAGCTCAACGAGACAAACATTTGCCTTATTCCAAAGCTTGATAGACCAAAGGATATGAAGGATTTCCGGCCGATTAGTCTTTGTAACGTAGTCTACAAGATTATTTCAAAAGTACTAACACATAGGCTCCGGCTTTACTTACCGGAACTCATATCGGAAACCCAATCGGCTTTTGTTGGTGGAAGGGTAATCTCTGATAGTATTCTTATGGCTCAAGAAGCGTTCCATGCGTTGCGGACTTCAGAGCACTATCAGGAAAATTTTATGGCGGTCAAAACGGATATGAGCAAGGCATATGACCGAGTAGAATGGCCTTTTCTCTCAGCCGTGATGTCAAAAATGGGTTTCACGAGCCGATGGATTCATTGGATCATGCAGTGTGTT
>OVBE01007374.1:0-18552 GCA_900406425.1 Iberis pinnata
TCTAATCTATACTCAACCACTAAACTAACTAACACAATCTCTTGGCTAGGCCTCATTAGCATACAAAGACTGATTCAGGTATTTTATCAAACACCTATCGGGCAATAATTTTCCTATGATCTAGGTTCAATTGATCAGGTTAAACCTAACATTAAGAACATCTATTGTATGAAGATTTGAAGATTGTAACACCTAAACATCTAGATTCGTCATCAAATCACCCTAATCTACTCAACCCATTTGCTTAATGAAAACTACTCAAAAACCATGGAGAAAACACAGATTCTCATATTAGAATTATGTTTTCCCATGGTAAAAATCGAAATACAAGAATTTAGATAAACAATTGAAAATCAAATTGATAGAAAAGATAGAACAAGATTTACAGAGAAGTTCTAAGAAATAATTCTAGCATGAAATTAGGTCTCCCCCTAAAAAGTGTTTTAAACAAATTTTATTTTTTTCCTTTTAAAAACCCGATATCGGCCGGTACAACCGGTACGGCTGGCCGATATCGGTATCGGTCCCTCAATGTCGGTACTGGTTGGTCGGTACACCTGTACCGGGCCAGGTGTACCGGTTGCTTCTAGCCCGGTATCTTCTTAGTGCAATCGGTATCGTCTGCTTCCAACCGGTACACCTCAACCGGTACAGGTGTATCGGTTGGAGGGTACCGGTTCTGTCCCTTTTGGCCAGTACCGGTCCAGGTTGACCGATACAAGTGACCGGTATGAGCTCCGGTTTGACTCCTTAAGCTCCTTTTTGACTTCTTTTCTCCCGGTTTTGACTCGGTTAAGCTCCATCATCCTTAGGTACCTGAAATATGCAAAAGAATGCAAAATGCAACCTAAACTATTCTAAATGAAAATGAAACTAATCAAAACAAGAACTAAATCGATGCCTAAAGTGGATAAAAACGCAATACATCACATTTACTGTAACTTCTCCGCGAAAGTGATAAACCCCGTTCCTCTCTTCACCGGCTCCAATCAGCATCTTCGAAGTGCGGTCTTCTATCACACAACATTTTTCACCACTTTGTTGTTGTTGTTTTGGGAAGAAACCACGATTCTGAGTGTAGTTGATGAATGGTGGAATGTTCTTTTGTGGTTGTGGTGGATACACTTGGTCCTGAGGGTTGGCTACATTGTTGCTTATGTATGAAAGACTAGGGTTGTTGGAGTAGTTAATATAACCCTTGTTATAGCCACCCTGATTCTGCACATAGCTAATGTCCTCTTGCTGGTTAGCCTCTCCAGTTTGAATCTGAAGATGCTCTTCATCTGTGATGAAGTGAACTTGGTGTTGCTGACCCAGGGGTATCATGTCCAACTTTTGATTCAGAGCTTTGATATCCTTCCTTGTGTTATCATCTGTTGCAGAGCCACCACGAGGTGTGTGATCATAGTCTTCACTATATATTCCATCAGATTGAGCAAGGTTCTCTACAAGTTTCCAACCGTCATCAACACTCTTGTTGAGGAAGTTACCGTTGCTTGCAGTGTCAAGCAACATGCATATCTTTGGTAGAGCACCGTGATAGAGTGTTCTGAGTAGGGATGCCTTGCTGAAACCGTGATGAGGACACTACAGAATGTAATTCTTGAAGCATTCCCATGCTTCAGAGAAGGTTTCAGCCTTTCGCCGTGCGAAACCAGAGATATCATTCCTCAGTCTTGTTGTACGACATGTCAAGAAGAATTTGGCAAGAAAAGCTTTCTTGCAAGCATCCCAAGTGGTGATTGAGTTCCTGGGAAGACAGTTCTACCACTGATGAGCCTTCTCTCCCAGAGAGAATTGAAATAGACGCAACTTAAATGCATCCTCACTCACACCGTTGATCTTGGTGAGACTGCATAAGCGATCAAACTCGTCTAGGTAGTCGAGTAGATCCTCCATTGGAAAAACTTGGAATTTGTTCCCCTGTACCACTGCTATCAAGTTGTGCTTGATCTCGAAGTTGCTGTTCTGTACAATAGGAGGTGTAATTCCATGACGCTGGGTGTGAGTGTTCGGGTTGTCACCAGTACCAATAGTGTGTTGGTTATCGCGTTCAACATTGTCTTCCATTTGCAAATCCAACCTTCTTAAATGTTCCAAGCGTTCTTGTTCACGTCTCGCGAGATTATTTCCTTTCAAGAGCATGAATATCTTCAATGATTGGTATTAAGTCAGTCGGTCCTCTGCTTCTCAAGTTCATACACAGCTATGCAAGTACATGAAAACAAAGGAAACAAGGGAAAACAAGGTGAGTATGGTAGTAGAAAAGAAAATTGATCTCAAAAGATCCAAAATCCAGAATGTAACAAACAAACACCCAATTGGCAACGACGCCAAATTGATAACAATATTTTTGCTGTGCCTGTCAATTCCTTATCCACACAACGTTATCATGTCATTGTAGCATAGATAAAGTGTCAATCCAGTCAGGTGTGTTAGTAACCGCTCTAGATGCAGATGGATTCTACTAATTCAAGTAATATGAGAAAATGGGTGGTTTCCTAACAATCCTAAACAAGAAAGCATGCAACTAAACTAAAGCAGAAAATAGGAAACTAATAAGCATAAACTGAAACTAAGCATAAACAGAAATAAAGTAAAATGGATAAAGATGCAATCAAGTGGGAAACAGTTCCCGAGGACAAGGGTAATTGACTAAAGATCCTTCCTAAACTATCTAAGCACCTAACATACCTCAAACAATGAGCTAACCCCTAGACATCAAATTCATATGCAACCAAGTTCAATGTCTTGGTAAATGGTTTCAAGCAAGCAATCACCAGACCTAACTCTCGTTAACGGTACACTACTAAGCAGGCATGATGAACAAATCTACTAAAGCCAATAAGCACCCTAAACATTTAATGTCTAAGGCTATGATGTGCAAATCTCTGAAATCACCATGTTCAGGCATTTCATGGAACACCTTCTGAGTGCTAAAATGCCTAAAATCATATTTCAATTGATCAGAAAGAAATCAACATGAAGAGCAATGAAAGAGAAGGTATTGAGATGCAAAACAACATAGGTACTTAGGAAGAACAAGACATCAACACAAGTCTACCCCATCCTCAAGAACCTAAGGTAACTACTCACTACTCATGCTTGGTGAGAAATCAGTAAAACAGGAAAACATAGCTACTAAGGAAAACATGAAGATCAAAAGTTAAAGATGAAGAACACCAAGAACACTAACCCAGAAAAACAAAGTATCAATGGAACAATAGCAAAAACAGAGGAAATGATCAAGCTAAAAACGAGCTTAAAAGCATCAAAACGTAAATCAACATGTACATGATAGTTCACATCCCTAATCTAAGCATAAAAATGAAGAAAACAGAAGATTAACATAAATTTAAGAAAATGTGGGTTTAGAACATGAAGAATATCAACAACAAAAGAGAGAAAATAAAACCTAAGAAAAAGCTAAAAATGGCAAAAATAAAGATTTTTATCCGAATGGAGGCGTTTAGGGCTTTTTATAGTGTTCAGAGAAAAGCCCTAAAACACATAAAAGACAAAAGCTAATCATTAAAATGGGTCTTGGGCTGGTCCATCCTGATTCAAAGTTGTTCGGGTTGGATTGCTTGGGCTCAAGCTGAAGGTAGAGCCGGGCTTGATGGAGCCGGCTTTTCCTTGGCTCGATCACATGATCGAGGTGCCAAGAGGAGTTCGAGCTGGGACCAAGGTGAATGGATCGATCACTTGGCTTGATCACGGGATCGAGCTATGATGTTTCATGCGATCGAGGTGAGAGAGACGGAAGGGTGGAGCACGATCGAGGCGATCAAACCAAAGACGTTTGGCTCGATCGAGGCGGCCAAGGGGGAAATCAAGCCGGTACCAAGGCTGAGGTTGGCTTGGCTCAATCACGGGATCGAGCTAGAGGCTTGCGTGATCGAGCCAGTTTTTGACTTGGCTCGATCTCGGGATCGAGTGGTCTTGTCGAATCCTGACTTGAGCTACACTTGAGTTGGTTCCATTTGCCGAATTTTCCTTTCCTTCTCCAAATTCGCAAAAATGTTCTGAATGCTCCTGAAAGTCCTGAAAAATCTCCAAAATGCATGTATATGCAAGTGCTAATGCAAAACTTCCTAAAAATTGCAAACTTGCTAATAACATCTATAGATGCAACATATGTACAACTAAAAGACCCTAAAATGATGCTAAATGACTTCTAAAAATCACTAAAATGCAGAGACATCACCTTTGCCAATTTGCTTAGCTCTTTTATCTTGATTTGCAATTAGATTTTCAGTTGACTTTTGCTCAGTTTTGTTGACTTTTATTGCTTTGACTTTTAGGTTGACTTTTGTTTACTTTTTTAATGCATGATTAGGATGATAGTTTTAAACAAATTATCTTATTTGGCTTAGAATTAATTAGATTCTCATAAGTTTTACTGCTTTGATCTCCCTAATTTAGATTGATACTTATTGTGCCACAACGTCTATATAATTTAACACTAAAAAATCCTACTATCAACTGCTTTCATAATCTCGTTATGACCGTAAGACCAATCCCATAAGCTCATAACATCCTTAGCTTTGTAGTTTGTATTATTGTTTTAGTTTTAATATTTGACTTTGACGAGAAGTCAGAACAATCATCTATAAGATTTCTTCATCATTTTATTATTATTTGAAATTAAGTTATGCTATGTCTGTCGTCTTCTATATGGTTGAAGAGAAGTAAGAACAATCATCTCATTATTTTCATTTTTTTACTTTTATCAAATTGTATTACTCTAACTTATTTGAGTCATTTGACTATTTGGAGCAGAAAGTGCTTCCAATTTTTTTAAAACATCGAGTTCGACATGTAGGCATTATGCAATAGTATTCGTTTCCACACTTTACATATATAATAATTGCTCTGTTAAGTTAATATTTCAAATAATCAACTACCCGACAGGCATATTTGGACCTTTTCAGCAGATGGACGTTATCGGGTTAAAAGCGGTATGTGGTTGATCTTTAAGTCAAAGGATCAAATTCTTCAAACCTCTGCTCTACAAATAGTTATCAATGATTTGAAATCAAGGATTTGGAGGATTAAGACAATGCCAAAAATAAAAAATTTCTCGTGGAGGGCTCTGTCTGGGGCTTTGGTGGTAGGCGATTGTCTTACGGCACATGGTTTACAAGAGGACACAGGTTGCAAACTCTGCATCCAAGGATATGAAACAATAAAACACGTATTGTTTGAGTGCGTCTTCGCGGCAAATATTTGGAAACTAGTAGTTATTTTTAGCACTACTCACGATTTCACCAACTCACTAACTCAAAATTTGGAAACAATGTTACAAATAATGAGCGATTTGAGTATCAACAAATCATTAAGGGAATCGATACCCTGGATTTTGTGGGAAATATAGAAAAATAGATGAGGCAATGCACTGGAACAAGCTTCACGATGAGTCCCATTTGGCTCAAACAAAATCTTGTTCTCGTCAAGTGTTACAAGAATCTCGTTGGACCAATCCCTCTTCAACGCTTCTAAAGTGCAATGTTCATGCATCCTGGTCAGGTAGTGAATTTCTAGTTGGTGGGGCGTGGATAGTCCGAAACTCTACAAGAGATGTTTCCTTCCATGCAAAGGATGTTCTTCCATCAATCAACAAGTTTAAGGCAGAAGTACGTTGCATTCTATGGGCCTTTACAAGTATGTCGGACCTTCATTTGAGCGCTATTGAAGTCTTGTCAGATTATGGTAGTATAATCGAAGCAATTATTCAACCATCTCTTTGGCCAAAGTATAGGAGTTTATTTCACCAAATCTCTTCCGTCGCTGCTTCCTTTTTGTCGTGTTCATTCTTCATAGCTTCTCCTCCATCCAACCACATAGCCAGAGACATTGCTAGGAGTGTTTCAAGACTAGGTTTGTTCCGATCATATCTATCTTTAGGAGGACCAGTTTGGCTTCATTCACGCATTCAAAAAGAATCCCGACTTTAGTAATTAAGTTTCTTTTAAGGTGACTTTTTGTTGTCCCATAATTTTCACGCTATTTGTACATTTGATTTCATGAGTAAAAAAAAGGTTAATATTTACTTTTTCTTAACAATATTCACAAGTGTTATTCAACTTACGATCGATAGATTTAGAATCTCAAAGAGTTATCAATGCTGAAAACTATGAACACGATCAAGAGACGTTTGATGGAGCAGAAGCTTCAAAGATTCCTAAAAAAATAGCTTTGAAATTGGAGATGATGATAACAAAGATAAGTCTCCATAACAGAAAAGATAAGACAATATTCAGACGTGTGGGATGATTTTACAGTGATTACTAAGATTGATAAATCTGGAAAACATGAAAAAGAGCACAATGCAACCATTGCGAGAAGGATTATGCACATGATTCACACAAGAACGATATTAACTATTTAAGACGTCATCGTTTGAAGTGAAAACATGTGGCTAAAGATGGTGATGTTGGTAAGATTATGATCAAACTCGAAGCAAGATTTCAAACACGAAAGATTAATCATGATTTTTTCCGTGAGATTGTAGCCAAGTGTATCATTCAACATGATCTCCAGTATTCTTATGTTGAATATGAGATAGTTAGATCAGTCTGGAAGTACTTAAATGCATATGTGAAATTCATCATTCGAAACACAATGATAGCAGATGTTACAGGTTTTATGAGAACGAGACTCAAAAGTTACAAGGGAACTAACTCATCTTCCTGGAAAAAGTTTGCTTTACAACTGATTTATGGTCTGCTATCACTCATGAGGGTTACATATGCTTGACAGTGCATTATGTTGATAGGAATTGGAAATTACATAACAAGATTTTGGCATTTTGTGTCATGCCACCTCCACATGTATGTATGTGTATAGCAATGAAGCTTTTTGAAACATGGAAGGAATGGGGAATAGAAAAAAAGGGTCTGCTCTATCACCTTAGACAATACTACTAACAATGATAACATGCAAGAAATATTAAAATCTCGACTTTTTTGCATGATGATTTGTTGTTTGGAGGAGACTTTTTCCATGTGAAATGCTCGACACATCTACGGGTTCAACCCCGTCAACCAAGCGATCAATTCCTGGAAGAAAATGAATGTTCTCCAGAGAAGTAACGCTAGTAAGATCTGCAGATGGATCTTGCACCTCTGACCTTCCGAGTGTAGAAAGATGTAGGCTCTGTCCTTGGTGAACCACCTGGTTGAGAAGAGAAAGGAACAATCCACGTGGTTTCTTGACATCGCCGGAGTAAACAACCCAAGAGAAATCCCAATGTGTTGTAGAACCGGGGCAACTAGGCTACCCATCACCTCAACCCGGGTCGGCTTCCTCAGCACATCTTGCTTCCTGCTAGCTAGGATTTTAGCAAAATTCCATCCAATGTTGGCATCATGGCGAACCGGATCCTAGTCAGCCTCATAAGTCACCGTCGTGTGATGGCATATGTCAAAATGGAGGAGCTCAAGCTCCTGAGAACTGACCG
The DNA here is from genome assembly GCA_900406425.1 of Iberis pinnata. Taxonomy (NCBI): domain Eukaryota; kingdom Viridiplantae; phylum Streptophyta; class Magnoliopsida; order Brassicales; family Brassicaceae; genus Iberis; species Iberis pinnata. Next base: position 7,463 of record OVBE01007374.1, read on the forward strand.
ATGCCGCTTTAGACTTCCCAAAGAAAGTGTAACCCAATACCTTGAGTGCAATGCGGACAGTCGGGTTACGGATATTGGTTAGCTTCACCTCTCAAGACTCATACCGCCCATATGGAATAACATCCCATAAATATGTATAAGAGTAGAAGTTGGAAAACTCAGGTAGATGCCCTTCAACTCGGAATCCGAAAATGGGACCGAACTCCGCCATCATAATCCTGTAAAGAATATCGCAGCAGAAGAATTGTACCTTATATTCGGCGATGTATGGGCTTCATGGATCTGAACCGGTGCTGTAGATGTAGAACAAGGCTAAGAACTGCCTCGCAAGATCGGGATAGAGATGGTAGTCTCGAAACGGGAAGGTTCCAAGACCATCCAGTGGAAAAGCTCCATAACATCACTGTCTACTCCCAGCGCTGCCATAGTCTGATGATTGGCGAACCGGGTCGGCTCCAGCTTGCTCTTCAGCAAAACGTTATAAAACATGGAATCGAATTGATCCCATTTGTCACTGAACTTGTGCTCATTCAAACCCTTGTGAGTCTTGAGTTGGGAGACTACCAAATCAAGGCGATAACTGTTGAACCGCGTCCTTGGTTTCCGAGGCCATGGAGATTGAGTGAACTTCAGATCAAGGATCGGATCTACTTCTTTGACCTCCTTGTTGTTGGTGTTGCTACTAGCGATCGATTTTCCCTTTTATTTACTGGTTGCTTTCATCTTCTTTGCTGGTGGCGGTCTAGCAGAACTTGAGCGATCGGTTTGCGGTTGAGTCTACTTGGCAGTTCAGCTCCGAGTGGATCGCCTTGTCTTGATAGTTGTTTGTGGACCTCCTATGCCACTCTCGTTTCCTGAATCATCTAAACCGTATTGGAAGTTACGTGTATCCATCCTGAAAAGAAAAAAACTTCGAATCAGAATGAGTGTCTCGTTCAATCCAAAACAACCACTTTCAAAGCTTTAAAACAATCTTAATGAAAATTTTCAAAAGAAATTGTAATCAAAACAAATAGAAATAAAACCGACATATTCTATCAATCCATATTCAATCCTAGAGCATTCCACATTCTCAATAAATCCAAACAACTCAATGGAACCATCCAAATTCCACAAAACCCGAAATCCCTTTTGAAAACTCAAACCGAACTTATCAAAATTGAAAATTCGACATAAATCAACAAAAATCCATATGCATGTATCAAACAAGGATCAAATACATGTAATAAGACCACAATCCATTAATTTTAATCCCTAAATCAACCAAAATCCTAAATCCCTAAAAACCCCAAAATTTTCAGAATTTAAAAGAGAAAAAGGGTTTTTTTACCTTTCTTGAATCGAAAAACTGGTTGGATATTCGGAAAGAGCTTGAAAAATCATGTGTATTAGGCTCAAGAAACTCGAAAATCCATTGAGATTTGGTAGTGATTGAGTTTGGGAGATTTTGAAAAATTTTGAAGTTTTAATGGTGGAATCAAGGTTAAGGATCGATGGGGGGGAGAAGGAGGGTTGAAAAAAGGTTTAAATCGAGTAAAACCGGTTTAATGCCCAAAATCCGGTTCAATTTAAGTGGATTTCAACTTACCTGGTCGACGGATTGATCGATCCAAGCTTGGATCGATCGATCCAAACTTACGCAAAAGTGGCTATTTTAAGGATCGATCGATCCAACTAAGGATCGATCGATCTTAACTTACGTAAAATCCTTTTTCACCTAGATCGATCGATCTGAACCCTCGACCAGACCATCCTTTTCCTGAACTTCTGAAACACTATGAACTCAAAACTAAAAGTTAAAAATTAGTAAACCTAAAACTAAACTGACTCAAAACTCGAAATGATAAACTAAAGAAAACTCAAAACAGTGGGTTGCCTCCCACTCAACGCTTGTTTAGCGTCATGAGCCTGACGGTACTTACCTCTAAATGGAGGTTGGATAAACAATAGAAATCTCATATTCCTCCAGAATATCTGAGGCAGCTAAATAAGGCTTAAGCCTTTGCCCATTCATCACAAAGTCATTCCCTTAGCGATTGTTGAGAACAACCGCACCATATGATTTCACCTCTTTTATCACAAATAGTCCAGACCATATAGACTTCAACTTTCCAGGGAAGAGTTTTAATCAAGAATTGAACAGCAGTACCTGATCACCTGGTTGAAAATCTCGTAGAATGATTTTCTTGTCATGTGCAGCCTTAGTCCTTTTCTTATAGATTCTAGAGTTCTCATAAGCTAAGTGACAAATCTCTTCAATTTCATGCAACTGAATGATACATCTTTCTGCTATGGTCTTTATGTTAAAGTTCAGCAATTTGACAGCCCATGCAGCTTTGTGCTCCAAGGTTGAAAGGTGTAGTACCAAGAGGGGTCTTGAATGCAATTTTGTATGCCCATAGAGCATCATCAAGCTTCAAAGATCAGTCTTTCCTAGACCCGTTTACCATCTTCTGCAAGATAACTTTGATTTCCCTATTAGAAACCTCCACTTGTCCACTTGTCTGAGGCTGATATGGTGATGCAACCTTATGCTTCACCTCATGCTTCCTAAGCAATCCATCAAAGACCCTATTGATAAAATGAGTACCTCCATCACTGATAACAACTCTACGGACACCAAACCTGGGGAAAATTACACACTTGAACATCTTTAGTACCACTTTTGTGTCATTAGTGGGGCTAGAAATTGTTTCAACCCACTTAGACACATAATCAACAACAACTAAAATATAAAGGTTATTATCAAAAACAGGGAAAGGACCCATAAAGTCAATTCCTCACACATCAAAAACCTATACTTCATGAATGAAGTTTTGTTGCATCTCATTTCGCTATGAAATGTTCCCTTATCTCTGACACAAATCGCAATGAGAGATACAGGCATGAGCATCCCTGAACATGGTGGGCCACCAGAAACCTGCTTGGAGTACCTTAGAAACTGTCTTGAATGTAGCGAAGTGACCAGCATAATCTGAACCATGACAATGATACAGAACATTCTGAATCTCCTCTTCAGGCAGACATCTTCAGAACATACCATCTTTACAAAACTTGTAGAGATATGGTTCATCCCAGTAGTAATGTCTGACATCCCTTAAGAACTTCTTCTTTCGGTATCCTGAGAAATCCTGTGGTACAACATCAACAGCTAAGTAGTTAGCAAAATCTCAAAACCATGGAGTAATCAAATAAGTTTTATGGGGTCTAGGGATGGAGAAATTCGCATCCGCGATAGTGCTTATTGCACAAAGGCGTTCCTTTAGAAAATAATCATCTATAAGAATGTCTTCTTCGACTTGAAGTCGGGAAATATGATCTAAAACTCCATTCTTAATGCCCCGCTTGTCCTTAATCTCCAAATCGAATTCCTACAAAAGCAAAATCCAATGTAATAATCTGGGTTTAGCATCCTATTTAGAAAGGAGATATTGCAATGTCGCATGATCGGTGTGGACTACTACTTTGGATCCTACTAGATAGGATATGAACTTCTAAAAGGCAAAGACAATCACTAGAAGCTTTTTCTCAGTTGTTGCATGATTGCGTTGAACTATATCAAGAGTCCTAGAGGCATAGTAAATGACGTGAAGCTTCTTATCCTTTTGCTGTCCAAGAACAGCTCCCACAGCGAAATCACTTGCATCACACATCACTTCAAAGGAAAAATGCCAGTCTGGTGGTTGCACAATCGGAGCACTTACCAAATCTCCTTTGATTGCTAAAAGGCAGATTGGTAATCATCATTCCATTCAAACTTGACATTCTTGCACAGAAGCTTCGTAAGGAGTCTAGCAATCTTCGAGAAGTCTTGAATGAATCTTCTATAGAAGCCTGCATGACCTAGAAAACTGCGAATGTCCTTAACGCATTTAGGAGCTTGCAAGTTAGTCATCACTTCTATCTTAGCCTTATCCACTTCAATCTCTTTCTCAAAGATCTTGTGTCCTAACACAATCTCATTCGTCACCATGAAATGACACTTCTCCCAGTTCAGCACTATCTTCACATCTCTGAAGAACCCTACACAAGTTAGCAAGACATACATCAAAGGAAGAACCATAGACAGAAAAATCATCCATGAAAATCTCCATGATATCTTCAATAAGGTCTGTAAAAATAGACATCATGTATCTCTGAAAAGTTGTTGGAGCATTACACAAACCGAAAGGCATCCTGCGATAAGCGTAATTACCAAAAAGACATGTGAATGTCGTCTTCTCCTGATCGTCTAGGTGAATTGGAATATGAAAGAAACCTGAATAACTGTCTAAGAAACAGTAGTAAGGGTGATTAGCCAATCTCTCTAACTTCTAGTCAATAAAAGGTAAAGGAAAATGATCTTTTTGGGTTGCAACATTCAATTTCTTATAGTCAATACACCTTCTATGACCTGTAATAGTTCTAGTTGGAATCAACTCATCGTTCTCGTTCTTAACCACTTTTTATTCCCCCTTTCTTAGGAACTACATGAACAGGACTAACCCAACTACTATTGAATATAGGATAAATAATACATGCATCTAGAAATTTCATTATATCTTTCTTAACAACATCTTTCAAGTTAGGATTTAGCCTTCTCTGGTGCTCTATAGAAGTCTTAGATTCATCTTCTAAATGTATCCTATGCATGCACAAGTCTGGTAAAATCCCTGTGATATCATCTAAGGTATAACCTAGAGCTCTACGATACTTTCTTAGCTTAGAAAGAAGTAAGGTGGTCTCTACGTTATCCAAATCAGCCTTCACTATCACGGGATAAGTAGAATTAGGACCTAGAAATGCGTACCTTAGCCCGGCTGGAAGAGGTTTAAGTTCCATTTTTGGAGCTTTCAGCTCACTCCATTCATCAGTAAGGGGCGCAGGGTACAGTCTAGGTGGAGACTTGGCAGCTGACTCCAACGATTCCACTTGGTTGGCCATCCTTTCAATACTCCTACAAGATTCTAACATCCTGGTAAAACCTGAAATATCATCTCTAAGGGAAAAAGACTCATCAGCAGTGTGAGTCAATGCAATCTCTAAAGGATCATCAATTAAAAAGCTATCAGAAACTCCCTCAACAGCATCTGTGATGGTGTCCACCCAAAAGGATTTTGCATCTAGGGTTGGTTTCTTCAAAACGTATTGTAGATTTAACTTCATAACCATATCACCGAGATGAAGATCGATCTTGCCTTTCTTCACATCAATAATAGCTCCAGTTGTTGCCAAAAAGGGTCTTCCCAATATGACAGGATCTTTCGGTTCTTCTCCAAGCTCTAGAACCACAAAGTCGGTTGGTACAAAAGCTGTCCCAATCTTCACAGGAAGGTTCTCAAGAACTCCGACGGGATAATTCACAGAACGGTCAGTAAGGATGAGTGAGATCTTAGTGCCTTTTATATATGTCACACCCAACCTTTTAGCCACAGAAAGAGGCATAAGTTTCATACTGGATCCAAAATCACAAATAAATCTTGCAAATGTAATATCAATAATCTCTACTGATAGAACAAAGCTTCCTGGATCTCCAAGTTTCTTAGGCATATGGTTCTAAAGTATTGAGCTACATTCTTCTGTGATTATCATTTCTCCCTCTTCTAAAGTGATCTTGCTTGTGAGCATGTTCTTGACATATTTCCTTAAAGAAGGAATCATTTGACAAGCATCAGAGAATGGTAATCGAACGGTCAGTTCTTGGATCATCTCCTTGCATTTTGCATCTTCTAGTTCTTTTCTAGACTTCTTTGGTTGCACTGGGTATGGAACCTTAGGTTTGTAAACTCGAACTGGAGTTTCAGCATTCTGGGGAGTTGGATCGATCAATCCATGCTTGGATCGATCGATCTCTTTAATTTTTGAATCTGAGATCGACGGATCGATGGATCCATTAGGGATCGATCAACGAATCTATAGATCCATTAGGGATCGATCGATCTGAACTTGCGTAACTCCCTACCTTAATAGGATCGATCAATCCATGCTTGGATCGATCGATCTCAACCTCTGCATCTTTTATAGATTTTTCCAAACTCGCCTTTTCTGCAGGTTTTTCAGTTTCTTTGACCATAATTTCATCAACTTTTTCTTTCACAACCAGAGACTTTCCACTTCTCAACATAACAGCATTCACAAACTTCTCCTTGGAACTTGAATCAGACATCTGATGACTCTGAATTTTCATGGTTTTTACATATCATTTAGCATCAATTATGAGGTCTTTAGGCATGCATGCATCACATTCATAGTTGATTTCAGTAAGTTTGTGACTTTTAGGACTTTTTCTTTAGAATTCGCATATGCACGCATTTTGAAGATTTTTCATGACTTTCAGGAGTTTTCAGGATGGTTTTGTGAGAATTCAGAAAAGCAGCACTCAGTCTGGAATGGAGCAGCACTTAGCATGGAATGGACTAGCACTCAATTGGATTGACCTCAACACGAGACTGGATCGATTACAAGCATCACACTGGATCGATCCCATATTGATCTTCCGGAAATGTCTGGATCAATCTTAGTTCGTTTCTGGATCGATCCCAGATCGATCCTGCATCAACTTCTGGATCGATCTCAGGCTTCACTCTGGATCGATCCCAGATCGATCTCAGGCCTCATTCTGGATCGATCCCAGATCGATCTCAAGCCTCATTCTGGATCGATCCCAGATCGATTTCCACTTCAGTTTCAGATCGATCCCACGTTCAAGCCACATACAAGCTGGATCAATCTCAAGCTCAACTTCTGGTTCGATCCCATTTAAGCGTCCCCAGCTCAAATCGATCTTGCACTTCCTAACTTGAGTCAAACATGCTCCGACCCGACCAACTCAATTTCGGAGTGGACCTCCCAAGATCCGAGCCAATGATTAGTTTTTGTCTTTAGTGCGATTTAGGGCTTTTCTTTGAACACTATAAAAGCCCTAATTCGACTCCTTTTGCATAAGTCTTGTTTTTCTTTTCTTTTTAGGTTTTTGTCTTAGGTTTTCATTTCCTTTGTTTTTCTTGATTTTCTAAGGTGTTAAAACCCATAATCTTTTAAGTTTATGATAATCTTCTGTTTTCCTTTACTTTTATGTTTAGCTTTAGGTTGTTCTTCACTTGTTGCATGTTGATCTTTCATTTTAATCTTCTGCTTTGATCATTTTCTGGGTTAGTTATTGTTTTATTGCTGTTCTTGCTTTTCTGGGTTTGAGTTCTTACTGTTCTTGCTATGCTTCAACTGTTTAACCTTAGATCATCATGTTTAGCCTTGAAGTTGTTATTTCTGTTTTCTCTGTTTTTACTTCCATGAGTAGTGAGTAGTTCCTGAAGTTCCTGAGGATGGGGTAGACTAGGGTTGATGTCATGATCTCACCTTAGGCACCTAAGCTTGTTTGTATATCTACATCCCTTATGTTTCATTGTGCTTAATGTTGGTTTCTTTCACGCTAATCGAAATCTAATCTTGGACATTCCAGCCCGAAAAGTGTTATATGGAATGTCTAATCATGGTGATTTCAGAGATTAGTCTATCCTTACGCAACGCCCTAGATGCTTACGATATGCATCTCAACCTAAGGCGTTGGATGACTAAGGGGACTTTTGGCTTTGGTAGGTTGATGCTTAATGCCTTCTAGGTAGTGTACCGTTAACGGGAGTTAGGTTTGGTGATTTCTTAGGTTTATTCCATTTATCAAGGGACTGGACTTGGTTACTTATGAACCTATCGTCTAGGGATAGCTTACTGTTTTTTGAGGTATGTTAGGTGCTTAGGTAGATTGGGACGGATCTCTGGTTAATTACCCTTAGTCCTCAGGAATTGCTTCACATTTGTTTACATATTTCACTTCCTTTGGTTTTACTCTGTTTTTGCATTTTAGTCTTTTATGCTCCTTGTTCTGTTTGTTCTCTTTACTTCCAGGATGTCTCACTGTACTTAGGACTTGGTAGTGAACCACCTTTTTACTGTTTAGCTTGACTTAGAATCATCCATTGCAATTCAGATTGTTAGTGGACACCTGATTGGATTGATAACCTTACATACTACAATGACCATGATAGTGGTGTAAGGGATTGATAGAGAAAAATCCTACTATCAACATCCCCAGAAAGAAAACTCGGTGGTCTCTTCATAGCTTCAGCGGTTTGAACCACTTGAGTATCCAAATGCTTAATATGAGAAGACAAGCTTTCGAATTTTTGATTCAAATAATTGTATATGCTATCCATCTTGACATTTAAGTTCCTATTAGTTTGTCGCTGGCCTTCTAGTATCCTTTTGAGCATAGCTTCCATCTTGTCCTCTTGTTGAGCTTGAGGTGGAGGTGCTTATTGATAAACAGGCTGAGATTGTTGTTGAAAGCCGCCTGAATTGTAGTTTGGAACAAAGCTCATATTCTAGTTTCCTTGAAAACCATTCCCTCCAATATTTTGCACAAAAGCCTTATGGACAAAACCTTTTGTTGAACACTCTTTGACCTTGGCTATTGATGTAGCTCACTTCTCCGTCTACAACTTGAGGTGCTTGAAGAGCAAAACATTGTACTTCAGTCCTCTCTACGTCTTCAGACAACCACAACTGTTTCTGATTCTGATTATTGAGAAGTTGAGTAAGATGCATTTTTACTTCAGCCAGTTCTGAGGATTCTGAGTCAGATGATCCTCCCCTTTTATCCGAATTTGGACAATGGTTACTGCTATTTGCAGCTAAGTTGCTTATAAGCTGATATGCTTCACACATTGGCTTGGTCTTAAAATCTCCATTACTAGCTATATCCAAAGAAAGCCGATATTGCTGCTCAATACCTCTATAAAAGGTGTTTAGAAGATTCAGCTAGGAAAANTGCATTTTTACTTCAACCAGTTCTGAGGATTCTGAGTCAGATGATCCTCCCCTTTTATCCGAATTTGGACAATGGTTACTGCTATTTGCAGCTAAGTTGCTTATAAGCTGATATGCTTCACACATTGGCTTGGTCTTAAAATCTCCATTACTAGCTATATCCAAAGAAAGCCGATATTGCTGCTCAATACCTCTATAAAAGGTGTTTAGAAGATTCAGCTAGGAAAATCCATGGTGAGGACAATCCCAAAGATACTCCTTGAATCTATCCCAAGCTTCATAGAAAAACTCCGAAGGACCTTGATGAAACTGAGAAATCTGGTTTCTCAGATTATTAGTCCTAGTGGGAGTGTAAAACTGATTCAAGAACTTGGATTTACAATCATCCCAAGTTTATATGGAGTTAGGTGGTAAAGACTTTAGCCACCTTAGAGCTCTGTCCGCTAGAGAACGATTGAAGAGCTTAAAATTCATAAAGTCTTGAGAGACTCCATCAAGCTGGACAGTGCTACATATATCCTCAAAATTGTCTATGTGATCCGATCCATGGAGTGCTCAGTAGGAATACCACATAATTGACTCTAACGTATGAGCTGAATGAGCTGGAATGGGAAATTATCATCATGTCTCTGAGGTTGACGAGGATGTAGAGCATTCCTATTAGTGAGGAAACCTTCAAGGTTGTTGAAGTCTCTAACGAGAACCCTGTCTTGTTGAGGTGGGTGATTGAACGCCTGTTCTAATGGGTCATTCAACAAAATGATTTTTAGGTTCCATTTGATTACCCTTACCATCTCTTTGAACTCCCTGTGGCACTTGATTGCCTAATTCTCCTCCTCCTATCGGATTGATAATAGCATTGTCTATCTTAGGACGAGGAGGTGGGTTGTTGTTTAACCATGTTTCTTCAACCGGGATCCGACGAACTAAACGGGGGTCGTTCGGATCTTCGAGAAAGAACGGATTAGGAATGAGATCATCCCCCATCGTGCTGGAGGACTGAGAGTTCCTTCTCGCCTTCTAGATCGGGCTTCTAGATCCAAGAGTTCCTTGTTACCAGGGCTAAGTAATTCCTTTGACTTGTTAGATCGCTGGATCATTACCTTGTAAAAAGGAAAATCAAGAATAAAGAAACGCGATTAGTACTGTAAAAAGAAAAATCCATAGTCTAAACTCTAAAGAAAACTTAAGAGGCAATATTGGTCCCCGTTAACGGCGCCAAAAACTTGATACACTCAGCTTTTAACTCAAATATATTCACTGCAAGTGCACAGCAAACACATTAGTATATGAGGGATCGAATCCACAGAGACCAGAAAAGCACGACTCTCAGTTTAAAATCGAATTAAGCTAAGAACAGATTAAAATAATCGAGAAATGAAAACAACAATAAAATAAAAACGATTGTAAAACGATTAAAGAAAATGCTAGGCAATAGAGAATTCTGCAGGTATTTAGGTTAAAAGTCAAGGTTAACATGCAGAATTTATTACTGAAAATAATTCCCAACTCGAAAGACAACAATATAGTAATCTTCTCCCGAAGTACTAGATCCGTATTCTCGAATTACTAAAGTCAAAATCCCACCGTATTTAGATAATTTGATCATGCATTTCAATTCAGATTCAATAAGTTCATATGCCCCTAAGATAATACTCCCGCAAGCAAAGGCACTTATTCATCTAGATTAGATCAGACTTCTAAACCAAATCCCTTTGAGTTTATGATTCTATGAGCAATGAACTAGTTAGCTACTCTAATTCAAGCACTAAAAAAAAATCTAGACTGAGAACCTAACAAATTTCAATTATTCTATCAAACCCTAACGATCAAACATGATTGCAAGAACAGAAGTGATAGATTGAGTAAACATCGAAGGATTAAAAATCCAAATTTTATATAAAGAAATCACAGTTCAGAAATCCTCTCAAATACAGATCTTGAGGTCAAACGCGTCTTTTAGCTCGTTTTTCCTTCAGTTCGACATAGGGGATCGATCCATATGATCGATCGATCAATCTAAAATTGTTCAAAACTCCATGTGCTTTGAATCGATTGATCTCTCCTTGTCCGAGACTTGGACAAATCATTCTTCAATTGTGTTAAATCAAGACTTAATTCTAGGTATTAGGTCTTAGACTTTGTGGGTAAAAGCTCTGAAGAATTTTATATATCCTTTAAAGAATGATTACATAGGTATTTATAGGGAAAATACATGTTAAAACCCTAACTACATATGCTTAAACTAATGGGCCGCGAGCTGGACGGCCCAGCTCGCCAGATCGGCC
>OVBE01007375.1:0-18550 GCA_900406425.1 Iberis pinnata
ATCCTTTTATTCTCAAAAGACTCATTCAAGCCCATGAGAAATTTTGTGACACGACTACGCTGTTGCAGAATTTACCATTTTGAAGTTGCATCACATTCACAACGTCCACAAGTATAAACAAGAAGCTCAACATAATTCCTATAGTTGTCCCATAAGGTGACTAATTTCGTATATTAAGTTGAGACATCTAATGTACCCTGTTCAATCTTATTTAACCTTTGCTCTATATCAAAGATTTTAGGTGCATCATCTTGTTTGAACCTAGCTAGAAATTTTTTCCAGATACCTTCTGCATGTTGAGATAAAGAGTAAACTCTAGCCAATCTTCTTTGAAACCAAATTCACCAGGTTGTGATAATGTCATTGCCCCTCGACCATGCGCCATAGTCTTGATGACCTGAAATAGGCTTGGCTATTGTTCCATCGATGAACTCAAGATTATTACGTACATTCAACGCCATATGGACTGAACGTCTCCAAGAGTGAAAATAATAAGTTGTGATTATTCTATCTGAAACAAAGACTAGACCATCATGATCACTACTATGAAGATAAAACGGATTGTCATATAGATCCTGTAAATTACGATTCTGAGGCTGTACTGTCTCCGGATTTGACGAATCAATATTTAGATACACCATTTTAAAGGTCAATTGATGAAATCACAAAGAAAATATGCAGTGATAGAACAAGATCACATACACAAAAGTCAAGTGAAAGAGAGAAAAGAAATCAGAAGTGAAAATAGAAAGCTACATGTCGCTTCATTTCTCCAAGGACAACACAAAAATTGAAAGAAGACAAAGATAGATCAATGAACAGCTCGTGTTTACCGAAAAAACAAAATTGGAGATGCAAAAGATGAAGATTTCTCTGATACCATGTTAAAGTTCTTGGTTCAGTTATCCTGAGCTTGAATAAAAAAAGCAACATATTTTGGAACAAATACAAGCAAACTAGAAACAAAACAAATACGTGTTTCCAAATCATTGTATATCCCACCTGGTGGGGACAAAAGACTCGTCAAAGTGGACGTAGTGGTCGTGGAGAAAGACGAGGAAGATGAGGAATGTTACGAGCCAATGTTGTGACAGTTCAAGGAAGAATATGTAGAAGAGTTTTATGTATTCACAACATAATAAGTTACATGAGTTTATATAACAAAGAATCTAAACTAATATGCTATACACAATCTAAAAAAAATTGTATGTGAATCACAAATATTTTGTAACTAGTCCATAAATATCGCAAACGAGATATCCTCGTCACCAATCATTGCAGATTTGGACTGTGTAATACAAATTTCTACTAAGAGGTGTATTATTCAGAACCAGTTAACAAAGACTCTGACTGGACCATGAGAACTTAGGGATGGTTGGTATTTCTTTCGAAGAATAACGACAGCTACGGTTTTCATGCGAAGAAAGATGGAGAAAAAGAGTTGTGACATCAATGCTTGAGACATCCGTCAAATACCTTATTTGATTTAATTCCATTTTTTGGCAGTAGGTATAAGGATTTTTCTTGCCGTGAAACTTTTTTGAAGGAAAAAGATGTCTTGAAGTATTTCATTCTAGTGATAATAAGACTTATGACATTTTGAATTGTGCGACTTGTGGGGACCCTGTCGAGTATCGAGCTTATGCAATTCCTTTTATCTTGACAGTTCTTGGTGATTTCTCAAGAGGTTTTTTAGTGTTTTTACTTAACAACAAAGCATAGATGGGTCAAACACTTTGGAATTCCTTTGCATTTGCTCATAGACAATTTGGTAAACAAGTGAAAATTGTGAGAAGTGATAATGGCACAAAAATCGCTTGTTTGACTAATGAATAGAAAGAATAGGAAATTCTCCATTAGAAATCTTGCGTTGGAACACCGAAAAAAATGGAAGAGTCAAAGAAAGCGTAGACACATCTTGAATGCCACATGAGCTCTTTTCTTCCAATATTCTTTGTTGATAAAATTATGGGAGAAGGTGTTTTAATTGCAACTTTTCTCATAAACAAAACACCATCTATTGTTATTAAGGGGTATGCTCCTTATGAGGTGCTCTATGGTCGCGCACCTTCTTATAAAAATTTATGGGTGTTTGGTTGTCTTGCTTTTACACATAGACAACATCGAGGTGGTGATAAATTTAAAAGCCAGAGTATGTGTTTTATGATGATCTAATATCCCTTTGGTAAGAAAGGGTTGAGTATGTTTGATCTCGAGACTAACAGATATTTTGTTTCTCGTGATTTGTTGTTTGTGGAAACACACATTTCCTTTTGCAAAATCGTGAGTGACATCACATGTTTTTGCTCATATGCAAACCACTTGTCAATTTGGTTATTGATGGTGTGGAGTTAGCTGATGCGGCTTCAATTCCTCGTGTTTTAGCTGACATTTCCAATGACAATACTGTAGACCTGACTACATTATCTAATACAGCTCCTGCTTCTGATTTATTGGTTGAGTCTGCCTCTGCATTTTCTAGTTCTACTACCGAGACTGTTGAATCACCTGAAGAGACAAGTCTGTTTGTTAAGCTGGCTCGTGGCTTACGGAAAAAACAAGCTTTAGTAAAGCTTAAAGACATTATTATCAACACAGTCATACATTCTCCTAGTGTTGATGATGGTGATTTATCAATAGAATATCCGATTTCAAAGTATTCGGACAACCGTTCATTTAATTTTGCTTATCGAGCATTTTTAGCTGCAGGGACAGCAGGAATTGAACCTGTTTTATATCGCAATATTGTTACCGAACAGTTTTGGCGTGATGCAATGCAACTTGAAATTTGTGCGCTTAAGAAAATATTACTTGAGATTTGGTTAAGCCTCCTTAAGGGAAAAAAGCAATCGGCTGTGGGTCCTTAAAATTAAATATCAGGCTAATGGCGAGGTAGAACGATATAAGGCAAGCTTAGATTTGGGAATAATCAAAAGGAAGGTACAAATTATTCTGAAATTGCTCCAATTGTTAAAATGACCATTATTAGAACATCCTTGCGTGTTGATGCTTCAAAAATATGGAATTGCATCATATGGATTGCACAACGCATTTCTTCATGGTGATTTAAATGAAGAAGTCTACATGAGGCCAGCTCCGGGATTTTGTTCGGACAATAATAACTTGGTTTGTCGAGTTTGCAAGTCGCTTTACATGCTTAAACAAGCACTACAATATTGGTTTGAAAAACTTCGACGTGCGTTGATTGGATATGGATTTACACAGGCGTATAAAGATTATTGTTGGTTTTATATGCACTGCAACAATTTAGAAAATTATGTTCTTGTATATGTGGATGACTTGATTGTTGGAGGCAATGATTATGAAGGAATATCACAGTTTAAAGCTAATTTAAATAAGTTTTTTTTTCAAATGAAATATTTTGGCTCATTCGAATATTTTTTGGGAATTAAGATTGCACGACGTTTGGATACATCTTGGATATCATAAGTGAAGCATGTCTCCTCGGCTCCAAACCTGTCGGATTTTCCATGGTTCAACAACATGGTCTTGTCATGTCTGATAGTCCTTTACTAGGCAATCTAGAGTGATAGTAGGGTTTATTTGGGCGTTTGATTTATCTATTGGCCAAACGACCATATTTAACTTACGCGGTACATATTTATCGCAATTTATCCAATATCCTTGGCATGATCATTAGCAGGCTCTTTTGCGTGCGATTCAATATTTGAAAAGCATATGCCTGGCCAAGGTATATTCTTAAAGTTTGATTGTGATTTGCAGGTTCATGGATGGTGTGATGACGATTGGGCAGGTTTTCCGTTTACAAGACATTCTATTAACGGTTGATTGACCATCGGTTGAAGCGGTGTATTGGTGTATGGATTTGGCGGTTTTTGAGCTCAAGTGGTTACATGAGCTGCTTTAAGAGTTAGGTGTTTAAAAATATGATCTTATGGCTTTATATTGTGACAATCAGTCGGCTTTGTACAATGCGACGAATTTGGTATTTCACGAACGAACTAAACATGTTGAAATGGACTGTCATGACGTAAGAGATGCAATTACAAAATGTTTCATTATCACACATAAGCTTCATACAATAGCTAAAGTTGCAAATATTTTGACGAAGACCCTCGGTTCTCAACGCTTTCGTGACAAGCTAGGCATATGTTATCCACATAAAAAAAATTTTTAGATTATGTATAGCAAATTAGTTTGTATTCCTTTGGTATATAAACTCATGCAACTTGTTACGTTGTGAATAACACAAAAAATACTCTTCTACATATTCTTCCTTCTTTACAAATATAACATATTTTGCATAATAAAGTAAAAATTAACCTACAAGTCTAGTAATCTATAAGATCAAAATTTAGTCTGCTTATTTGTATTTACCGTTGCTTTGTCATAAACTTTTTTCTTGGGGGGGTAAATTTATGTGTCATATATTTTGATGTACGGAAATGTGAACAAAATAAAATTATAGCTTAGAAAATATTTTATATTATTCGCATATGAAAAAGCCATAATTAGCATATGTTAAAGTGATAAGAGCATGAATATCGGTAGATCTTAATTAGATCTTACCTGGTTCCTAAACCAAAATATAATTGAAAAATCAATTATCTGAAGAAATTAAGGTAGACCCGATTCTCTATTTAGCAATTAAAAAAATACCTAAGAACCGCCAGGTGTCGTCTTCGGATTGGCTGCCAATTGTTAATGAAGAAACACGCCAAAATCACATGTTTCTTGCCTGAAGCGATGAAGCATGCGATTTCCATCGCCAATTCTGATTGCTTCTCCGGCGATATTTCTGGCGGAATCAAGCAGGTTTCAGCATGAATGAAAGCAAGGTAAATTTTCTTCACTTATATATTGCACGTAGTTGGGTTAAATTAGTGTCTAGGGTTCATGTTGATTTTTGGTTGGAGAAACTTGAAATTTGATCAAATCTGTTAACTTTCTTTTGTCTGTTTGCTTTGAATTGAGAGTTATCTAAAGTTGTTTGTGAGTTTGTATTGATTTGGGTATCATTTTTTGTTTGTTTGATTTGTTTTACATCAAAATATAATGAACAATTATGTTACCAATTTCAGGAAGTTTGTTTGATTGATTTGTGCTTAAAGGCAGATGATTCAGAATTTTTGTTCATCTTCCCTATGCAATTGTAACAAGTAAGTCAATTAGTTAACTAGTATTTGGAAATTAGGACATATTTAGGACATAATCAATTTCAGAATTAGGACAAAAACTTATTCATTCTTTGTTTGTCTTTGTTGGTTTATGAGAATTATGATCATTCTCTGTTGATCTTTTGTGTTTGATGTTATCATTCTACACAATTTGATGATATTATTAGTGTTTTGTTCAATTTATGAAGCTTCTGCTTCTTGTTTATTGTTCTTGATCTTTGTTGGTTTATGAGAATTAAGATCTTTGTTGGTTTATGAGAATTATGATCTTTGTTTGTTTATTGTTCAATTTGATGATCATTATTAGTGTCTCTGTTTTTTGTTGGTTTTAAATTAGGACATAATTGGTTTTAAATTAAGACAGAATTGCTGTTAATAAGTTGGTTGTTGTGATCAATGCTTGTTGTACTTAACTTTAACCATATTCAATGCTTATCTAACCACAAAACTTTCTCTAACCTATTCTATATTTTAAAACCTGAACTAACCACAAGATTGTTTCTAACCTATTCCAATCTTCAACCTTTTCTTAACTAATGGTTCCCTTCCATGCTTCTTCAAACTTTATGGATCTATTAAACAGTCAACAAGGAACCCATATCCCTATGGGTCCTTTCCTCAAACTGTTCCTTTCTCATCTCCACAAGTTCCTCAAACTGTTGCTTTCTCATCTCAACAAGTTTCAGTGATGCTACCCAATGAGAAGAGGAGGAAATGGAGCCCTACAGTAGATGTTGTCTTGTATTTTGCATGGTTAAACACAAGCAAGGATTCAATTGTTTGAAATGAGAAGAACAACAACACATTCTGGAAACGTGTGTGTTCCTACTTCAATGCTTCCCCTAAGCTCAAAGACTTTGACACAGAGAGCATTCAGTTTGCAAGGAGAGTTGGAAAAAATTAATGATGGAGTGAACAAATTTGCAGGCTGCGATGATGCTGCAACAAGGCAGAAGATAAATGGTATGAATGATGATGATGTTCTAAGGAGTGCATATGCCCTCTTCCTTCAAGATCATAAGGTGAAGTTTAACTTAGAACACGCTTAGTTAGAGCTGAGGCATGATCAGAAATGGTGTGCTTTCACAACTGGAAATGGTGAAGGAGGCTCAAAGAAAAGGAGGATAGATGATCAAGAAGCAACAAAGACAAGATGCGGTCGGAAGGTTGGACCTCTTCGGACTACAAAAAGCAACAGCCGCAATATGTATGATGGCGTATGGTTGTGCAGCGGATTCAGTGGATGAATATCTCCGACTAGGTGAAACTACAACACTTAAATGCTTACAACATTTTACTTAAGGCATCGTGAATACATTTGAAGATGAATACTTAAGAAAACCCACACCAGCAGATCTTCAACGACTACTCGATGTTGGAGAGATGCGTGGCTTTCCGGGGATGATAGGAAGCATAGACTGTATGCACTGGGAGTGGAAGAACTGTCCGACTGCATGGAAAGGCCAGTACTCGCGTGGATCCGGGAAGCCTTCAATCATCTTAGAGGCTGTAGCTTCATACGATCTATGGATATGGCCCGCATTTTTCGGAGCTCCAGTTACATTTAATGATATTAATTATGTAGTCAATGGACACATATATCATTTGCCTTATTATCGTACGAATGGTATTTATCTAAAATGGGCAACTTTTATTCAATCCATTCCAACTCCGCAAGGCCCAAAAGCATCCTTATTTGCTAGATTTCAAGAAAGTGTACGTAAGGATGTCGAGCGTGCTTTCGGAGTTTTGCAGTCTCGCTTCGCGATAGTAAAAAACCCAGCTCGTTTTTTTGATAAGGCAAAAATTAGAAAGATATTGAGAGCATGTATCATACTACACAACATGATTGTAGAAGACGAACGAGATCGGCACACTCAGTATGATGTATCAGATCTCACGGAATCGGAATCAAGTAGTAGTTCCCAAGTATATTTAACATACTCTACGGATATGCCTTCAAAAGTGGGTAATAGGCTGAACAATCGAAGACGAGTTCGGAATCCCACAATACATCAACACTTGAAAGCGGATTTGGTTGAGAATATATGGCAAAAGTGGGGCAATAATCAAGACGACAATTAATCACTATTTTCCATTTGTAATTTGTAATTCTATTTCAAATATGCATTTTATATAATGTTTATTTAAAAATTTATGTAATTTGTCCTTCTTTTTTAATATGATTTTATTATATGTTTAAAAAATCAAATAAAATGTATTTTATTTTAAAAATTATAATTACAAAAACAATATTATTTTATTCTAAAGATCTACCAATAGGTTCTACCATTAATCTCCTAAAACAAGTTAAGTTTTTAATTTTTTTTAAACCTTAATTAATTAATAAAATAATATTAAAGAACCTTAATTTGGTTCTACCATTAATGATGCTACATGAATCGTACATGTCTAGATAAGAAGGATCCATCCACGTTCGAACATGAACTAGTTAATTAATCCAGTCAAAAGGTGTATAGCTATTGTGGGAATTTTTAAATTATAATATTTCCCTTTTTTCATATTATGATCTTTATTATATTAAATAAAACAAGTCTCGTCTCGCCATGCACAAATGTAAATTTATTCAACTTTCTACGTAAAAACATTAAAAAATTAATGAAAAACTGCCTTTCTTGACTGCTTTTTAGGTTTTACTTTTACACATAGCATTTTTTTTATCCAAGGATTAATGGTCTTTAAGCAGCCATAGTTGTCCTTTGATTTGTTAAATGGTAGTTGTTAGTAGATTTTGCCTTAAAAAGTTACTACCTCAAATTATAAGTATATTTTTCTCATTTACCAACAATATCATATAAAACAACGGGAAGTAAATCCTAGTATTCTTGTCAACATTTTTAATTATACCATAAGACCATGTACAATGGTTTCAACTTTCAACACCTTCTTTATCATTCCACCTTATTTTCTCTTTCTTCCATATCATTATTCAACACTCATTCAACACATAGTCATTACAATGGTTTTTTGAATAAATTCAACATTTTACTCCACCACTTTATTTTATATATTATTTTTTATGTTCTATATTTTAGTAATTAAATTTTATAATTAACGACTGAATTTAAATTAAATAAATTATAGTTAAAAATTAACTTTGAACTTTTTATATTTTAAAAAATATATTTTTAAATAAAAATATAATATGTAAACAAATAAAGTTACAATAAAGATAAAGCAAATATATTTTTGTTTCATTTTGAAGCAAAAAACCATTTTATTTTATATTTTTTACATTTATTTATGTATTGCGGATTTATTTTATTGTATTGCTTCCGTATTGCAGATTTATTTCCGTATTGCAGACTTATGTTGGGATCTATTAATAATTTTTTTTCTATGTCCAAATCAAATGAAACAAATTTCTATTTATAGATGAGAAAAATTATGAATTTTGATATATAATTTGTAAATATATAAAATAGTTTATTATGAAATAATTGAGGTTAAATAATATGGGTAAATGTTTAATCAACATGACCTCACCATTTTTTATTCAACGGGTGTTGAATTTATTCAACATCAATTAATCCACCTCATTTTTTCTTTTGTTTTCAACACCCTTATTGGAGAGAATCAACTGTTGAATAAATTTATTCAACACCCCATTATACATGATTTACGATCTTTCCTACATCATTTATACAATCGTTTTGCACATTTTCTTAGTTAAACTATAAAATTTAATCATCTAGTGCATAGCCGTGGTTATAGACAAATAAAAGAGACATTAGCCCAAGGCCACATAGATTTTAAAAATGATTGGGCCACATATACTTTTATTTTAACATTTTTAAATCATAAGTTTTTTTGTAAAAATATTTTCATCATAAATTAGATAATAAAAATATATAAAAGTCTTACATAGATTGACTTGAGAAAAGTTTAAATAATTTTCAATTCACAAAACCGATATAGATTTAAATCTAAAAATAATCAAAACTAGTAAACACATCAAAATTATGAAGTTAAATCTAAATATAGTCTAGAGTTGATAGCCTAGTTCATATCCTCATAAAAAGGACATTTCCACCAAGTGTGGTTCGATCTTTAGTAGATTTTGAAGTAAGATGTGATATTAACCACTAGACTATGTTGACAAAAGAAATCTAAATCTAAATTGATATAAATCTAATTTCAAAAAAAATATTTTTTTCATTTTCATAACTATCTTTGATACCTCTTATATTTTTTATCTAAATAAAAAAAACATAAAACAACAACAAAGAAAACATGCCTAAACTGACAGACCAAACCGTCACGAATCCGTCACGAATCATAATTCCTGACAGAAACTTGACGGATTGTGTCTTGACAGAATACTGACGGAATATCCGTCAATAAGTAATTCGTCAGCATTCCATCAGGAAGTGTCCGTCAGGAATTCCTGACGGATTCCTTCTGATGTCACATTCCTGACGGAATATGTCCGTCGATAATTTCCTGACAAAATAATGATGGATTACTGACAGATCTTATACTTTGTAAATAAAAAATATATTAATCAAATTATTATTTGATTAATATATTTATTAATTAATAATTATTTATATTTATTAATTAATACTTAAAATATAATTAAAATTCTAAACATATTCGTAAAATTAAAATTTTCAAAATATTTACAAAAACTAAAAAATATTAAAAAAAATTCGATACAACCGATAAAAAGTCTAAAATGAAACATAAACTATTCGGGTGGTGGTGGTGGGAGCTGCTGAGTCATATGAGCTATGAACGCGTTTATCTGAGCCTTCATCTGGGCATCCATCCGAGCATCCATATGATCTTGTTGGGCTTTGAGCTGGGCTTCGAGGCGAGCTTGGATTTGAGCTTATTGCTCCCTTTGCGCGGCCCTCTTCTAAACCATCTCCTGCTGCATTGGCCTCCAAAGCTGCGTCCTTCCGCCTCATCTCCTCATCTCGATATGGATCCCTCAATCAAGGGGATCCTGGGAAACAGTAGGAGGCCATGTTCATGAGCCCTAACATGCGCCCCTTCTGTTTCTTTGTAACTTGCAAGAAGCAAAAAACAAATCATTATTTTAAGACATTGATAAATTATATTTTAAAATATAATTAACATATTACATACTTGAGACGCATTCTCGAACTGGGTATCGAGGGGGGAGTTCGCCACTACCAATAGAGTCCTGAGATGCCCGTTCTTCGATTAGCTTCCTTGTCGTCTCCACAACCTTGCAAACAAGCTAATATTGTACATGACCCGTCTTCTTGTTCGTATGGATGTCTTCTATAAGCTCGATGAGCGTCGGTCGATGGCCAGTCTTACGCTCATATTTAAAAAATGAGAATCAAATTAGATTCAATATTCAATATTAAGTTTTTTATATTGAAAAGGATTTCATACCATCTCAGCGGCTCGAGTGACCGCACTCTTGGAACCGGTGTTGATAGTTGAGATCCCCTACCATCTCGTGGACTGTACCGGTTCTGCTTGGTCTCCGACTTTTCCTTAGTCTTCTGCTCCTCCCAATATTTGACGAAGCCCTCTAAGACTTCCTCAGGCATCCCGATGTGCTTCTTCCCCTCAACATACCAATTGTGCTTCCACACATAGACGTGGCTAGTATAAGTCCTGGCCCCTCGTGCATAGAACTCCTTCTTGACCTCTCGTCATCTCAGGTGCCTAGTTGAATTCGAGGTATAATGTTTAAACTTTTTATTCTAGTAACTATATATACTTGTTATTTATTGGTGAATTGAACTATCTAAATCTTACCGTGAAACTAGTAAACCAGTACAATTTAATTTTAATAATTATAAATTTAATTTTAATAATAACAATAATAATAATTTTAAATTATAATTTTAATTTATACTTAAATTTTTATTATTATTAACTTATAATTTAAACAAACAATTTAAATAAATAAATCATTACTTAACAAAAAAAAAATTCATAAACTCTAAAAGTTTAACCTAAACCCTAAACCCTAAACATACTATCAATCAACATTTTTATCAAACGTTTACTAACACCCAAAATCACAAAATTTATAAATAAATCACTTTAAATCATAAAAAAATAAAACCCCTAAACATCAAAAAACACAAATTCTAAACAACATGAAAAATCAAAAATCACCTAAATCACTTCCATAAACAATTCCAACCCTAAAATTCTCAAAATCACCAACCAAATCAAATAAAACAATCTCTAAACCCTAAACTAACCTTGGATCACCCATTTAATCGTTTTGGATTGGATTGAGAAGCTATAAATCGAGATTTGAGCTCCAAATGGCAAGATATTAGGGTTTTGCTCGCAGAAAGAAATGGGGAAGAAGAAGTTTGTTGGTTTCTTTTATATCGGAGTTACTGACAGACGGATCCATTATGAATCCGTCAGTAACCAAACAAATTGAATTTTCGCAGGTTTCCAATTTTTTGGGAATCTGAAACGCGCCAAAAATTAGATCACAAACCATAAACTAATCTTGGATCACCCATTTAATCGTTTTGGATTGGATTGAAAAGCTCTAAATCGAGACTTGATCTCCAAATGGAAAGATTTTAGGGTTTTGCTCGCAGAAAGAAATGGGGAAGAAGAAGTTTGTTGGTTTCTTTTATATCGTAGTTACTGACGGACAGATCCATTAGGAATTCGTTAGTAACCAAAAAATTGAATTTTTGCAAGTTTCCAATTTTTGGGGAATCTGAAACGCCCAAAAATCAAATTTTTATGACGAATTTGTGACGGATTCCTAACGGATCTTTCACTAATCCGTCATGAATTACTGACGGGTTCCTGATGGATAACCCTACATCTATCAGGAATCCGTAAGTAACCTCAAAATATGATTCAAATTTAGGGTTTAGAGTTTAGGGTTTAAATGATTAGTATTACTCATGTGGATGAATGATTAGGAATTTATGTCCATATAGTGTTAGTAATTACATTCAATTGACAATTTGTAAATGTACGTTTTGCGTTTTGAACTTCGGGGTTTAAGATCATATATCGTTACAAACACTTTCGAGTATCAAACATGTTTTTGTAAATTTTTATGAAAATTCGTTTTAAGATTCATTTCCAGAGAAGGCTTAATCTCAGCTAAAGAACTATTTCCCAATGGTTGTAGTGGTTCGCGCTCTAGAACGTCTTCTATCATATGTCGAGGATTTACTTGCGTCACCGTTACCCAATGATCGCTCCTATTTCTAATGCGTGGGTACGTAATGTAAGAGACATGCAACATTCGTAAAATATAAATATGTTAGAAAAATATAATATAATATTTATATGAATTAAGTAAACGCCCAAGATTATACCTGATCTGCTTGTGTGGCGAGAATAAAATGATCATATTTTCCAAGTTTCCTACGGGAGTTGATCGAAGTCACGCCAAACTTCTCTACTTTAACACATCTACCATCAGTTGGATCATATCAATCACACATGAAGACGACGCATCTCAAGTTTAACATCCCTAGGTAATGGACCTTCAATATCTCTCGAAGAAGGCCATAGTACACAACATCTTCGGAAGACGACGATATACCATGATCTAAGGTTTTTCTATCCCTATCTAAGACGTTAACCTTGACAGCGAATCCCCTCGTGCAATACCTCGGGTATGACGTAACAATGCTATTTGGCCCTCTTGCGATATCGACCAACCAAGTTGGAAATGTTCGATCGTTAGACGTTTTCTCTCAAACCTATATTTACATATAGATTAAAATTTAGAATTTTTCAAAATATATTAGTTTTAATTGTATTATATCAACCAATTACATAATATTGCAGCCACTGAATGAACTCTTCTTGTTTTAGAGCCTCTACTTCGTCTTCAGATTTATCTAGGAAATAACCACGGTCAACTGCCTTGTATAACCTACAAAATTTGAAATAATCACAAGTTATATAAACTATATGTATACTCAAAAGTTTAAGATGTTTAAAGTATTGAAATTTTACTTTTCATATTCAAGCATATCACTACAAGAAATATGACTATCGATAGCGTCACAAGATAGTGTTTTTTTGTGTAACTGCTATTGTATATGGACACGGGTTTTATCCATAGCGTTTCATTTTTTGGACGCTATTTTTTCATTCCCCGGAAAACAAAAATACCGAGGCGCGTAAATTTTCTTAGTTTCGGCACTTACTATTGCAGATAATACAAAAAACGCTATGGTAACTTTTTCAACATAATCAATTCGATCGATAGACTTAGTTATTTCTCTCTTTCTTCATTATTTTCAGAAGATCTTCAGTGTATGCGTTAATACTTCGGGACATTGTTGATCTCACCGATTCGAAGCTCCATTGTTTAATCGAGAAGGTATCTTCCTCATATTTAGTTAATTTGCAATGTCATATTGCAAATGTGAAATTTAGCTATATACAAATTGTTTGATATCGTTATTTTGATTTCGAGGTATCATTTATGTATATACAATTTTTTTGAATTCGTTAGATGTGGAATGTAGCTAAAAACAACTTTTAGCTAAAATGTTATTTCTTATACTCAGTTCTAAAATGACCGTAAGGATGAGAGGAGGCTATACGTCGACATCTGGCTGTGCTGGGGCCCGTCGTAGTAGACATAATCAAGGATTAGAGGCTACACCAGCACCAACATCGGGTAAAAATGCAGCAAGAGGAACTAAGAGAAGAAGTAGTACTGAAGAAGAAGAACCTGTTAATTTGGATCAACATGGGGTAAAATATGCTAGCAATGATGAGATTCAAACAAGGAAAATGAGTTTTAGAAAAAATAAGGAGGTTGTTAATCGGTCAAATTCCAATGAGGCAGTTGAACCTGAAGAATTAGATAGAGTGGTAGAAGATGTTGAGGGTGAGAATGTAAGACGACTTGAAGATGAGGATAAAGTTAATGAAGATGATGATGGTTTTGCTGATAATGATGACAGTTTTGATGAGGGTGAGAAGGTAATACTTGACGATAAGATAGAAGTTACTCAGACATAAGCTCTTGAGAAAGAAAATGATCAGACTCATAGTACTGAACAGAATGACCATGAAGAAAATGATTAGAGTACTAAACGTAATGACCATGCTAACATGGGGTTAACAATGAGAGGACTTAAGGAAATCAAACTCCAATTAATGAAGTGGAGGAAAAAAGAGAAGAGGACCAAAAAAGATGCGTACAGTGACTACATATCCTAATGAAAGGGTCTCAATGTCTTTCAATGAGTATGGTGAACATGTTGGACCTGGTTCTGTTACATTGTCATCTTTTCTTGGTCTTCTGGTGAGAGAACATGTTCGAGTTACATTGCCTGACTGGAGACAACTTGATCAAGTGTCGAAGGATACCACATGGGAGGAGATCTAGGTATGCTTGACCATTTAAGCAATTTATCTTGATCCAAGATAAGTGTTCATTTTAGCATAATTTTGATGCAGGGGAGGTTTGACATGAAAGAAGAGTGGCAGAAAGAGGTTCTTATGAAGCAGTTGGGATGTTTGTGGAGGGCTAGGAAGTCAAGGCTGGTGGCACAAGTAAGAAATGCCAAAATTGTTGCTGAGAGGATTGCTTTAAAACCCAGCAACATCCCATCTTCTCAAGTATGGAACTCATGGGTTAGGAGCAAGACCTCTCACACGCTCAAGGTTGTTAATGTTGCTGTAATGGTCATATTTTCTTCTTTATATGTCTTTTGGATTTAATTAAGTATTGTTGTTGTAGGAAACAAGTAAAAAGTACAAAGAGCTGAGAAAAAAACAGATACCTCAAACAACAAGTCGCAAAGGGATGCTTAGATTATTTTATAAAATGGTAATTAAAATGAATATTCAATTCAATCCTATGAAAAAAGATTATTCAATATTTTATCTTTTTGTTATAAAGAAAATGAAGAGTCCAGATCCAAGGAAGATTAGTAGGAGTCAGATTTGGATTGCCGGACACACACATGCAGATGGTAGAGCTGTGAAGCCTGAATTTGCTGACATTGTTGTAAGTAGTTATGAAACTTGTTTATACATTGTTACATATATAAATGATCATTCTTATATATTAAACGAAAGGAACAAACTGGAAATAAAGTAGAACATAAGAGTTGTCATGCATCAATTAAAAACTAAGGAGTAAACAACAAGTATTCTAAAAACAGGGAAAAAGATGGTACTACAAATGCAATCAAAGAAAATAGTTTCTAAGGATGGGGGTAATTGATCAGTGATCCTCCTTGATCTACTTAGATGTCTAACATACCTCAAACAAGAGCTATCCCTAGACAACAGATTCATAAATTACCAAATTCAATCTCTTGATAGATGATCTCAAACTTAGCAATATCCAGACCTAACTCTCGTTAACGGAACACTACTTAGCAGGCATGAAGAGAAAATCTGCTAAAGCTAATAAACACACTAGACAACCAATCTCTTGGGCTAGGAATGAAAATCTCTGAAATCACCTTGTTCAGGCATTTCATCGGATACCTTTTGGGTGCGAAAATGCCTAAGTTTAGATTTCAGTTGGTTAGAGGGAAATATGCATTAAGAACAATGAAACATAAGGGATCTATGAACAGTCAAGCTTAGACACCTAGGAGAAACAAAGGTTTATCACTGATTTATTCCATCCTTAGAAACTTGGGAAACTACTCACTACACATGGTAAGTACGAAATCATAAAACGAAACTACTAAACAAATCACTAGGATCAAAACTCAAACTCTTAAGAACAGTAAGAACATCAAAATCAGAAAAACCAGGAGATGATGATCAAAAGTAGAAAAATCAGAGATGCATGAGATGATGATCAGAAACAGCAAGAACATGAACCCAGAAAAACAATGGTGATCATATACAGCACTAACACAAACTCTGAAAATGATGATCAAGTGAAACATGAGCAAAACCCATAAATGATAATCAACTTAGAAAACAAGATTAAAAGCTTAAAATGGAAGATCAATATGCACCAGATAACAACAAACCTTAAACTAAGCATACATTAGAAGAAATCATAAGCAAAACATGAATTTCATAAGGATTATGGGTTTGATCATCCAAAAACAGTCAAAGGGAAAAACATAGATAAAAACCTAAAAGAAATACATGAAATAAAGCTTAGGTTCAAATGGAGACGTGTTGAGTGCTTTTATAGTGGTTTAGGAAAACCATAAACCACTAAAAGACAAATGATTAAATTTTTTAATGCTTCAGCTTGATCGTTAAGTCTGGCTCGAACTGGGGTTGAGCAGGTGATCGAGCCCATTTGACTCGGGTGATCGAGCCCACTTGACTCGGGTGATCAATCCAAGTTGGCTCGTGTGATCGAGTCCGGCCGAATGTAGGGGTCGAGTGGCTCAATGTGATGGGCTCGACGTGAGATCTAGCTGGCTAAGTTTAGGGTCATCGAGGCAGCAATGTGTGATAGAGTTGGCTTTGTGTGATCGACTTGGGCTCTCATTCGTGTCGAGTGCGCCTTAAATTTTGGTCGATTCAATCTTTTTCCTAATCGATTCCACCTCGAGTGGTCATCAAGTTGGGTTTAGTCGGGGTTGGCCTAGCCCTTCCTTCTCCTTCTCCAAAATTGTCATATTGTTCTGGAAATTCCTAAATACCTGAAATATCTCTAGAATGCACATGTATGCGAATGCTAATGCAGAACTACCAAAAAATGTAAACTTACTAAGAAAGACCTATGAATACAACATATTGACATCTAAGTGAACCTAAAACGATGATAAATGACTTCCTAAAACACGTAAAATACAGAGACATCACACCTCAATCCAGTAGCCTTCGATTTATTAAGCAACAGCGACACGTGTTCCACGGGGAGTTCTTCTGTGACCACGTCTAGAACGAGAGTCGAGTGGATGATAGTAAGATTTTATCGTGTTGTTTCTACCTACTTCAATTTCTATGTACTATCATAGTCACTATAGCAAAATAGGTAACAATACAATCCAAGGTGACCAACACACTAAAACCTTTGAGAATCCAATTTAGTCTAAGCCATAATATAATTATGGTTCAATTTATTTCAAATTAAGCATCAAACAAAAAGTCAACAAAAAGTAAAACAAGGCAAAAGTCAACAGTAATAAGAAAAGTCAACTGAAAATGAGAATGTAAATCAAGATAAAATACTAAGCAAATGGGTAAAGGTAATTGAATTGGGTGATCAAATGACGTTCTATGATATTTCTACTCACTTTCTAGTGTTAATTCTTGGCCTAGAATTCCCTTAATTAGACTAATCCACTCTCGTGAAAATAATCCCTCTCTTAATCAAGTCAAACTTAGCATTAAGCACACCTATTGTTGAAGATTGATCAAGTCAAACTTAGCATTAACCACACCTATTGTTGAAGATTTAAGTTAATCAACTCCTAAAGATCATATTCAATCTTTTTATCACCCTAATCTACCTAATATATTCACTTAAAGATGAACTACTCACTAATCATGAATAAGACACAAGTTCTAGTGATGAAAATGTGTAGAATCATTATTAGAAATATAAAATAGAAAGAGAAAGATAATCAAAACAAAGACAAAAATCCAAATTAAGCAAATATTCAAATGTTTACAAAGTTTTCTAAAGAGGAAAAGAGATTAGGGCATAAAAGTTCTCACTAAAAATTAGTTCTAAAGACCTTATATAGTATTCCAAAAAAGGCAATGGGTTAACCCAATTGAAAGTTGGTTTAGCCATTAAAAGAAGTCAAAATGTTGACTATTTGGGTCTGGGATCAGTTTGGACTGGCCGATCCTCGAATCTAATCCAGTCCCCTGGTTTTGCGAGAATTGGCTTGGATCGGTTTGGACTGGTCGATCCTCCAAACCGATCCAATCCCCTGGTTTTGCGAGAATTGGCTTGGATCGGTTTGGACTGGTCGATCTTCCAAACCTATATAGTTTCTTGGTTTTCTTCAATTCTTCATATCGGTCTAGCCAAACCGATCCGGCTAACCGATCCAACTCCATTTTTATCATTTTCTTGAATTTTTTGAGCTTTTTTTCCATGTTTTGGGTTCTTACACTTTAATCACCTAAGAATATGAAATGCAGTGCAATTGTATGTCGAACTACCCTATATGCATGCGAATTTAGCTAAAATCATAACACATCAGTGGATGACTTCTAGATCTCCTTGTTGCTTGTTGAGCTCTAACCGGAGCTAGAAAAAAGGAATAACTTAATAATAAGATTGGGTTTTTAAAACAATTCACAAAGATTTGGGTTTCTAAATAGATTTAGAAAAGATGAGGGTTTTTAAAGCAATTAAAATAGATGATGGGTTTCTTTGAAATAAGAAAAGAAGATTTAAGCTTTTAATCAAGAGTTTTTTTTTTGTACCATATCAGCCTAGCCATTTATAGTATGTACCATAAACTTGGTATTTTGTG
>OVBE01007376.1:0-18550 GCA_900406425.1 Iberis pinnata
GCTCACCCCTCTAACCATGCAGGAAACCCTAAGAGAACCTCGCGGGTACGGGCTTACCAGAACGTTAGGCGAGCCGGCTAATCTCATGTACGTTTTTTCTAAAAGAAAAAGAAACGTTTTCTGTATTTGTTTTTTTTAGAGATGCGAGAGATTTTAATTTGCGGTTGGCATTATTTGGTTTGTAATATTCTTTTAAGTCGATTATTATGCGTGGTATATTTTCGTTTTATGTTTGTACAATTAACCAACTCATACAACGATCCTAACTTCTTCCTCTCCTATCTCGGAAATTATCTCGTTTAACCTCGGAATTATGTTCCAATGGATCGGAATATGTTCCCGTGGTTCGACTGAGTTAAATTTCGAGAAAGGCGTAATAACCTTGTTTTTGGTCAAAGGGGTTGACCGGAACAGGGGTGTTACAACACCAATGATTCCCGTGAGGGAAGAGAGCACACCGTCAAAAAAGATCAAAATATCATCAGCGAAGCACAAGTGAGTCAAACCGAGATCACGACAATGAGGGTGGTATCCAAAACGACCAGAACCTGCCGCATCATTGAGAAGAAGAGACAAGGCATTGTTAGCAATAACATAGAGATATGGGGATCGGACACAACCTTGGCGAATGCCGCGAGCACTCGGGAAATATCTTGCTGATTCGTCATTGATGGCGATAGAGAAAGTGGCGGTGGAGATGCAAAGATAAATCCAATGGATGAATCGTGATGGGAAGTCCATAGCCCTAAGCACCACAATGATGAAACCCCAATTCAATGTGTCAAAAGCTTTTGAGATGTCCAACTTTAAGGTACAACGGGAAGAGAGTGTGGGATTTTGGTAATATTTCACTACCTCCGAAGCTAGTAAAACATTTTCAAGAAGTAACCGACCCTTAACGAAAGCACTCTGATTGGGCTCTATAAGGGCTGGCAGACTCAGCTTCAACCTATTAGCCAGAATTTTGGATATCACCTTGTAGATAACATTGCAGCAAGAGATGGGTCGATAGTCGAGAATTGACTGAGGGTTATCTCCCTTTGGTATTAGCGCAACCAAGATAGAATTGATACCGCGAGGTAGGAAACCATAGAGGAAAAACGACTGAACTGCAGCTACAAAATCAGAGCCAATAATAGACCAAGAAGCCTTATAGAATTCAGAAGTATACCCATCAAGACCTGGTGCTTTGTTGGAGGGCATAGAGAACAGAGTAGAATGAATCTCCGATGCTAAGAATGGGCTTGTCATGACTGCAGAGAGAGAGTCAGGCAGACGATATGTGATGAGGTCGGCAAGGGACGGTGAAGATAGAGGAATGACTGGGATGGTGGTATGGAGAAATGCTTTAAAATGGTCAACTGCCACATTTTTAATCAGTTTGGACTCTGTGACCACGTCTCCTGAGGGCAAGGTAAGGGACCGTATAGTGTTGCAATATGCCCGAGAGGCAGCTACACGATGAAAGAAACGTGTATTGTGATCACCTTCCCAGAGCCAGGTGATGCGGGATTTCTACTTGTAGAACTGCTCCTCAGCAAGAGCAAGAACACGCCAAGAGTGAGCAGACTCGGATTCTAGAGCCATGTTTGCGGATGACGGGTCAAGAAGGATTGAGTTTTGTACAGCGCATAGGTGATCATAAGCCAACCGGGAACGGGTACTGATATTGCTGTAAGATGCGGCATTGAGATGTCGCAGGTGGAATTTGAGGGATTTAAGCTTGTTGTGGAGGAACTTCAAAGCGAGACGAGAATGAATGATAGGGGAGTGGGATTGCCATGCATCCGAGGTAACCTGCAAGAGAGAGGGGATATCAATAAGATGGTTAGGGAATTTAAACAGCTTACGCTTGGAGGTTGTAGGTGAGGTAAAATGAATAATACATCGAGCGTGATCAGAGATGCCGTTAGACTCAAACGCTACGAATGCACGTGGGTATGTTGAGGTCCATGTATAGTTGACCAGGACTCTGTCGAGCTTCTTGCCAATGGGATCATTCTCACGATGGTTCCACCAAGTAAAACAAGGACCTACATAGGCCAAATCAACTAAATCACAATGATGTATGAAATCCTGAAACTACATCATGCCTAAATGTTGAGTTCGAGAAAGAGAATTAGAATGCTCAGAAAGAGATAGAATTTCGTTAAAGTCCCCGCAGATGAGCCAAGGGACAGGTTGTCCGCCACAAAGATAGCGTGTTTCAGGGAGCGCTGTCCATAGGTGTAGCCGCTCTGCCTAAAAATTCGAAGCATAGACACAATAAATTAGAATAACATCACCAGACTCCAAAGTGACAAGAACTGAAATAACTTGTGCCGTCACAAGCAACTGCGTAACAACAAGACCCGGTTTCCAGCCGATGGACGTTGTAGTTTGAAATTGCGTTCCACCCAGGAAGTGCTGCCTGCAAATAATCCGGGAAATTTATTAGTTGAACACGTGTTTCTAATAAACAACCAAATTGTTGGTTGGTAGAGCGAATCCAATGCCAGACATTATCATGCTTCCAGGATTGATTAAAACCCCGGGTATTCCAAGAAAAAATCGACATAACCACTAGTTCCTCTGAAAGGAGACATGTGATGATTTCTTGGCAGTCGCGTGTTTAGATAGTTTTCGGGAAGCGACGATGGCTGGTTGGTCTTGCTGTTTTCCTTTTGCCTTGACAAGATAACGAGAAACACCAACATTATTAAGGTGGGCAGTGGCTGTAGAATCTGTGATTTCACTTATTTGTCCCTCTTCCAAGTCATCTTCATTATCGTCACCGAGAACAAAAAACCGAGATGGGGAAAATGAAGCAGAGGCCGTGACTAATGGTGGAGGAGGTGGTGGAGAAGAAGACGAACGCCCATGACGAGCTACAACGGACCATTTAGACTGAGTAGGCACGACTGGTGCATGGAGTGACGATTCCATTACAGTCGAGACAGAGGGAACATCAACTGTCGAGACATTAATCGCCGAAGAAATCGTTGAAGAAAGAGGTGGAGGCAAGGATTCCAAGGCCGGATCCATTAGTGAAACAGTAGCATGGGAAACTGATGTTGTGACGGTAGCGATAGTAGAAGCTTGAACGGGAATGGATAGTGAATGATGAGCCAGAGCAGTTGAAATGGAGGGCTTGTTAGCGCCCATTGCAGCAACACCAGAAGCTTCAATACATGCCACAGGAAGAGTAGTAACACTGTTAGGAACAATTAAGTCATTAATTGGCATAGAATCATTTCAAGTAGTGGAAGATAGCGCAAGAGTAGTCATCGGCATAGAGGAGATTGGAGTAGTGATTGGCTGTGTTGTTGTAAATATTGCTGAGGCAGAAGAAGCAGAGACAAGAGGAGTAGTTGAAGTCTAAAGCGATTCAACCGTTGATACCGAAGGCTGTTTCTTCTTACAATCCATGTGCTTGTGTCCCCATGAACTACAAAGAGAGCATTTGGACGGTAACCAAGGGTAGGTTACAAGAACCGGAGGCGCATCAGTTCCCAAATTAATAGAGTGGCATTGAGGATAAATATGGTTTTGCTGCTGCTTTAAATGGGCTCCAATCCTGCACAACAAGTAGAATATCTGAGATATGCCTGTAACGTTTTCGAGTAATAAGAGACCGCGTTTCCGCATAAGTAATCTTAAAAAGAACAGAGTCATTATGCAATATTTGGACATCAATCTTGTTCCCTTTGCCATCCCGATTCCATAGGCGATTGACAGTCGCGTGTATCTTTCCTATATGTGGAACTGGACCAATGAAATGACCAATCAAAAAATTTTCCCAGAGTGGTTAAGGATTATCGATCAGGTGCTTAGGAATAGTAGTTGAGACAACGCCATTAGAAAGAAGAAAAGGGGCTTGATCACCGCCATGACTCAAAGCAGAGGACGAGACGACGTTTGACCAAGAGACCAAAGGAACCGAAGGAGAAACTGAAGCAGTAGTAAAGGTAACGACGGCGAAGGTTGAAGGTGGTGGTCCGTCCGCCGCTTCCGGCATGGCCGGCGTGAAGCAAAATCGTGAGGAACAAGCTAAATAAGGTAAGAAGCGGCAGCCCTAAATCACTCGTACAATCGCCTTAAGCTTTTCCTCGAAAGGATTCTTGAAATAAATAGTTCATTTGACTAATGTAATATATTTTGACGTTATTATTTCTAAATTTGAATTCTTATTTTATTTTGAACATCATGAAAATAATATTAACAAAAGTATATATAACCAATTAAATTAAAACTAAAATAGAATAACAATACAATTAATATATAAGAGAATAACAAGTCGTAGAAATAATTAAAATAACATTATTTACATT
This sequence comes from Iberis pinnata, assembly GCA_900406425.1. Taxonomy (NCBI): domain Eukaryota; kingdom Viridiplantae; phylum Streptophyta; class Magnoliopsida; order Brassicales; family Brassicaceae; genus Iberis; species Iberis pinnata. The sequence continues at coordinate 4,311 of OVBE01007376.1, forward strand.
TTTATATTGATTAAATTTCTAAAAAAGATATTATAAATAATTTATTATAATCATATATTAAACCATCATATAATTTGAAAGATAATATGTCAAAAATTACAAACTTTATTGATATTTTTGATAAAAGTTATTTTTTATGGCATATAATATTTTTATTAATAATAAATTTGATCATTATTTTTATAGTTTTACCATTAAAAAGTAAAATATAAACTAAATATATATTATAAAATAATGATAAAAACTAAAAACTACCATTCAAGTTTTTATAAAATCTAAAATCTACAGCAAAATCAAAATCTAAAAACAAAACCAAAAACTCAAATCTAAAATCAAAAACCAAAAACTAAAAACCAAAAATCAACAAACATTCATGGCCTAAGTTTTCTCTCTCCCGGGTGCTTCTCTCTCTAGACTATCTCGAGAATTCTAATTTGAAAAGTGGTTTTGGAGAGTCCCGCCGCCGCCGCCGTTTCGAAGCTCTCTGCCTTGCACCGTGACCCTCGGGTTCATCGGTAAATGCAGCGTCGGTAAACTTGTGCCATTGGGTTATGAACCAACTATTTCATACATGATGGTTTCCACTGCATTTGCATATAAAACCTTTGACTATTATTTTTAACAAATAAAAAGTAACTCATTTCAAGCTTTAAGTGAATGATTGATTAATTCAGAGATTTGTTGATACTAAATCGCTCAACCTATGATAATCAAGATGACTGTGGTTTATCTAAATTAAAAAAGTTTATGCTGACTTAAACTTAGCAAGCCAGTGAATTCACATATGAAATGGATGATTAAGAAAACGTTTTTTGTTGGTCACATACTCACATTAAGAAAATGTATCTAATAAAATATCATTACTAATTTGTATAAACATATGTAAATCTTTTACCAAGATACAAGAAATTTATTATTACGAACTTAAGATCCACTTTAACAATAAAATATGAGTTATTTTTTTTTCCTCTAAATTAGTTCGATAAATGACCTAACTCAAAATTCTAGATAAAATAAAAGTATATTTTTTTCTAGCTAAATCTGCAAATTTTTTTTTTTTAATGAAATGTTAAATTTATATATTAGAAAAGGTGTTATTTACAATGGAACAAGAAGAAAAAATACAACCGAGCAAGGTAGAGATAATAGAAAAGGACGCGATGATGTGGGATATAAAGTTGCCTCGTTAAAACTTGGCACTAGAAAACCTTGTGGAACAAAACTATTGTCAGGAAAAAGAGTACAAACCGTATATCTAGCGACATCCGGGGAGATGGGAGATGGAAAAATTGGGAAAGGCCGAGTGAGTCTCGTCAAGGTAAGGGAATTAGAACATAAGAGAGGTCCATTGCTGAGCCATAGTAGCATAACGTGAGTGGGAATCATAGTGCAAGCTGTCAATGAGGTGGCTAATTTTGCGATTAATGAGCTTGGAGAGCTAAGTAGTAGAGCGCCAAGGGTGACTATGTAATCGATTATTCCTCTCTCGCCATAGATGGTATACTGATGTTTCAAATGTGAGCTTGAGAAGCACTCGGTCAATGCTTGACAGAGAAGAGAGACGCAAGGAGTTGATGGTGAATTTCTAGTCAGGATTAGTGCAGTGACGAAGGATTGGCGTGACAAGAGAGCTCCAAACCGTGTAAGAGAAAGGACATGAAAAGAAGAGGTAATCACGAGTTTCGTCCGGTTCTCCGCATATAATACATGGCTGGTGATGACCCCAAGTCTTCATTCGATCTCTTGTAGTTAGCCTGCCAATCACAGCAAACCAAGAGATGAACATATAATAGGGAATATACTGAGGAAACCAAATACTAGAAAAACATAGAATCTTAGGAGAGTGATAGTGTATTTGATACCGTGTGGATAATGAGGAGAAGTGATTCTTGTATTCATCATTAAGGTGTCTCCATAGGGGTGTATCCTCACCCGACGTCAGGTTGGGCGTGGGGAGGGAGAGAATAAGATCTCGAAGCGTTTTAAAACGAGCTACACGTGAATTGCAAAGACACCATCGGGTGGTCTCAGCGGTCTCCGAGATGGTTGCGTGCCAAGGACCTCTGAGCTATCGCAATCCATTGTCACCTACAATCGAGAACAAAGGGCCAAAGGGAGTCCCGGAATCATACCAGAAGGAGGTGGATTGGCCATTGTAGATAGAGACACAGATAAACTGAATGGCTAGTGGTCAAAGCTTGAGAAGCTTGTGCCACATCTAAGAGCCACAAGTGTTAACATGAGCGTCACATAAGGTGGTGTTGCGAAGAAAATACTGGCGAGTCTAAGCACGCCAAAGTGAAGTAGTGTTGGAAAACAAATGCCACATAAGAGATAGGGAAAAAATCGTGGATGTGTCCTCTAAACGGTAAATATCGAGTCCTCCCTCATCTTTGGGCATGCAAACATCACTCCATCAAAGCTTTGACATATGGTGGTTGGTAACGATACTTGACCAAAGGAAATTGTTGCATAGGCTGTTGATCTCACGGATACATTTATTGGGTAAGCGGAATGCTGATTGCCAAAAGTTAACCATGCTGATGATGGCAGAATTGATTATTTAAAGATGCCATGCAAAAGATAATAGCTTTGACGACCATGAGGTGATTCGGTAGTGGATACGATCAATGAGTGGAGCATAGTCAGTTGGAGTAAGGGACTTGGTGGTCAATGGTAAGCCCAAGTAACAGACTGGTAAAGTCTCATAATGAAGCCATGTATCCGATATAAATTGCGCGAGAGATGGGTTGGGGTAGATGGAGGATTTGGAAATGTTTATTCGAAGGCCAAATGTTGCACCAAAGGTATCCATCGCTTGTAAAATACCCTGAATAGAGAGTACGGATCCATCAGAGAAGATCAATATGTCATATGTAAAGCAAAGATGGGTTAAGCCAATAGCTTTGCAGCGCGGGTGATAACCAATTAAACCAGAGGCAGTAGCATTATTAAGCAAATTCGAAAGAACATTAGTGGCAATAACATATAGATAAGGAGAGAGAGCATAATCTTGTCTGATGCCTCGACGACTTGGGAAGTAACTTGCTGGTTCACCATTGACCATAATAGAGAAAGTAACGGTGGATAGACATAAGTGTATCCAATGTATAAACCTGTCCGGGAAGCCCATAACCTGCAAAACCGACACTATAAAACGCCAAGTAATAGTATCGAAAGTTATAGAAATGTCTAGTTTGAGAGTAAAGCGAGGAGACATGGTGGACTTGTGATAGTCCTTGACTACTTTGATGGCTAGGTGGACATTCACAAGTAGTAGTCTATCTTGAACTAACACGCTTTGATTAGGCTCAATGAAGTCGGGTAGATAGATTTTGAGGCGGTTGGCGAGAATCTTAGAGATAACTTTGTAGATGACATTACAACATGATATTGGCATGTGATCCTTAATTTTCTGAGGGTTATCTCCTTTTGGAATGTGCGCGACAAGCGTTGCGTTGATTCCCAAAGGTAGAAACCCATAGATTAAGAATGATTGAACCATTGTGACAAATTCGTTACCAAGAATAGGTCATGCCGCTTCATAAAACTTTTAGTTATGGCCATCAGCACCTGGAGCTTTGTTGGCGGGCATAGAAAAGAGAGTGGCCTTGATTTATTGAGCAAGAACTGGAGCTAGTAAGGATGATATTGCCGTTGGTGGGCATCAATATAAGAGGAGATTCGAAAGAGTTGCTTGAGGGATGGGAGTGATGGCATCACATGTCTGGAAAAAGGCTTTGAAGTGGGCTATCGTTGCAGTCTTAATCATCTGAAAGTCAGTGCTAAATTCCCCTGAAGGAAGAACCTATCTCTTGATAGTGTTGCGGGAGACCCGAGCTTTTGCAACACAGTGAAAGAAAGCGGTATTTTGATATCCATGTTGTAACCAATTTATACGTAATTTTTTCTGGTACAAGCGCTCCTCCGAAGCAGCCAACTAGCGCCATAAAGGTGTTACATCTTTTTTTGCTTGCAAAGTGTACTTGGAAGGTTGCGAAAGGACTTGAGTTTGGCAAAGCAGAAGATGATCAAAAGCATTGCGAGTGCGAGTGGATAGATCATCGAACGATGTGGCGTTGAGCTGACGAATGTGAAATTTCAAGGACTTGAGCTTGGTGTAAAGTAACCACATCACCATGCGAGAATAAAATATAGGCGAGTCAACCAGCCAGGACGACCTGAGAATAACATGAAAAGAGGGATCATCAATCCAAAATATATTAAATTTGAAAGGCTTACGGATATAGGTGGTTGGAGAGGCGACATGAATACGCAACGGGCGTGATCGGAGATACCATTTGTTTCAAAAATAGCATAGACATAAGGGTAGACTGTTTTCCAAGTGTCATTGATCAAAGCTCGATTTAGCTTCTTGGCTATGGGATTGCCTGTATCAAACCTTTTGGTGGTTTTGTTTCGACAAATCTAAGTTGGTTACGATTATACTTGATGAATGTAAGGAGAGTTTGAGCGGTTCTTGGTGTTGGAGACGTCTAGCAAAAGATTTTTTGTTGTCATCAATCATGCCTCACATCAAGCACAAAGTATATGTGATTAGGGTTTTAGAGGTTGACATAAATGCTTTTGCAATGTCACCAAGAAATGTATTATTTCTAAACAATTTTCCCTTTCATCTTATTTGTGATAATCAATACATTTTAAATTTTGGTGTTCTAGATTATTCTCATCCACTCAAATAAAACTCAATAAGGTACTTTATGTTTGATCTTATTTTCTTATTTCAATAAGCATTGCAAATCTCTTCTTTAATTTGGATTTGCAATCAGAAGATGTGTCATTTGGTTCTTGTCTTGGAACTATAAATGTTTTTAAAACTTGTGCTTACTTAGTTATTATTATGGATGATTTAGGAAATCTTTTAATGTATATAAATGTTGTAATTTAATTGGTTATAGTTTTTACGGCTTCGGCTAAACTTGTGTAAAAAAGAACTCTCTAATGATTAAATAAAGGGTGCTGAACATCCTGAAAATATTTTGTCATGGTATCAGAGCACGACAACAATTAACATTGATTTGCCCTCATAAATCTCATTGTATTTCTTCTCTCATTTTGGTCTTCTTCTTCTTTTTCCTCTCGACACTTTCGATCCATTTTTTAAGGAACAAACCTTTATAATGTCTCCTTTATAATGATAACCCTGGTGTGGTTATTTCACAACCTCTTCTCAATTCACAGTCATTTACTCAAGCCAAGAAAATCCAATGTATCATAAGTCCTCAATGCAAACATATAGCTGTTGTTGGCTCTACTTCGAGAATAACATATAATGATTGTCAAGGTCTTATGGGTATTTCCGATGATCAATGGCAGATTATAGAACACGATATTAACTCTGGGAAAACCACAGAACGCTTGAGTGGTAGCAATGATGATACTATGTAGATCTTAGACATTCGAGAAACACATCATATGATTTGTCTTCTGGACTTACTCACGCAAATCCACCATGTTACTCCGGTTTTTGTCCTTCTTCTTGCCTGTGATAATGTTGTCTCATTGCAACAAGGGCTTTTTGTCTTAACTCCAAATTTATCTCTTCAAAATGTCTATTATATTCATGGCTTTCATATGAATTTAATATTATTCAGTCAGCTTGAATTAGAAAACTATATAGTTGGGCGAATCATTGATAACTTATGGTTTTACAGGACCGCGCTACGAGGATGTTGATTGGAGCGGGTGAAACAGAAGGAGAGGGTCTATACCGGTTTTGAGGTGTTACAGGTTTGGCAGCCTTGCAAGAAAGTGTGTCAGGCACTCCGAGTGTTACACAAACGTCTCGATCATCCTTCTAATTGAATCACCGATATTGCTCTTCACCAGTATCATCCAAATTAGAATTTTTAGAAATTTTCTTTTATGCATTTTGAGGTTTGCTTGCGTGCAAAACAACAAGATAATTTTTTCCAGTCAATGTGAATAATGCCAAAGAGATTTTTGATTTACTACACGTCGATTTGTGGGGACCTTATCGTACAAAGACGTTCTATGGATCCAAATATTTTCTTATTCTAGTTGATGACACATCAAGAAATGTGTGGTTATACTTAATGGTGGATAAATCTCACGTTCAAATAATTCAATGTGAACACTTAAGCAATGATTCACAACCTATTCAACAAACGAGTAAAGACAATTTGGATGGATAATATCATTGAATTCATTACTCATATATCATTCTTTTAAGATCAAGGCATTATTCACGAAACATCCAGCATTATCACGAAACACCCTGCGTTTACACACCTCAACAAAATGTATGCGCATAGCGCAAGTATCATCATATTCTCAATGTCGCTCGCTCTTTATGTTTTCAAGAAAAACTACCAACCAAATACTAGGGTGAATGTGTAGTTACAACAAGTTATCTAATCAATCGGAGTTCATCGTCGGTGCTTAATGGTCTAACGCCTTTTAAAAAACTTTACGGGAAACCTCCATCTTACGCACATCTACGAGTCTTTGGATGCCTTGCCTATGCTCATAACAATCACCATCGGGGCGATAAGTTTGCACCGCAAAGTTGACGATGTGTTTTTCTTGGCTATCTATGTGAGAAGAAGGGTTGGAAGCTGTATTGCTTAGACAAAGAAGTGATCTTTGTGTCTTGGGATGTAGTATGAGGATGCCTTTCCTCTTCAACCTACGTCAACTTCCAATTCATAATATGAAATTGAAACAAGGTCACCAATTTTTTGTGTTGTTTCAGATGATACACCACACCATGATCCACCTCATCATCTTTTGCTACAATAGAATTCACCACCAACAAAGACGAGTGATGGGATCATGGCTAAAGTCGTGTCATACACAAATGACATTTTCTCCTCAAGTAAAGCTCCACTTCCAACCATCTCGACTCGCGAACAACCATCGCGACAAAGAATACAGAACGTCCGGTTTGTAATTACTTCGTAGGCAATGCTATCATCTCGAATACTCCCTCTCTCTCATAATCACTCTCTAATCAACACACCTCATTTTCTTCTTATCTCCTTACAAACTTTGTCTCTTTTGATAGATTCTCAGTCTAACACAAGTGCTACATGAGTGTGTTATTACACACTAATGCAGAACCTAGATATTTCAAAGGGGCAATATTACATGAGTTTTGGCGTAATTCCATGGCTAAAGAAATTGACGTGTTGTATCGCAACCAAACTTGGGAATTTACAAAATTACCTAAGGAGAAGAAATCTCTCAGCATAAAGTGGGTATTCACTATTAAACTGAAATCCGATGGGGAGATTGAGGGTCACAAAGCTTGGTTGGTTGTTCTCGGAAATCACTAAAAAGAAGGCGCAGATTATATAGAGACTTTCTCCTCGTTGGCAAAAATGACAACAGTTAGAATGTTTCTAGATGTTGCGGCTAAGAAGAATCATGAAGTACACCAAATGGATGTACATAATGCGTTTTTATATGGTGATCTCCATGATGAACTGTATATCAATATTTTCTTAAGGGTTCTCGGCTCCACATGAAAAATATGTCTGTCGACTATGAAAGTCATTTTACGGTCTTAAACAAGTTCGGAGATGTTGGTTCTCGAAACTTGTTGACGCTCTCGTCAAATATGGGTTCAAGCATACACGCTCCGATTATTCTATTTTTGTTTTATCATCTCTAACATACAATCTACGAATTCTTATGTTTGTTGATGATTTAATCATCACGGGTGCTTCTCTAACAAAGAGACATGTTTTCTAAACTTATGTAAAAAGAAATATGCGTCGGACATAGTTACAAAAAAAAGCTTACTTGGCTGTAAACCTGCGGGGTCTCCCATAGACCAGAACTACCGTCTGGCCCTTTCTACGAGTCCTCCACTTGAAGATCCTTAAGCTTATCATCGTCTTGTAGAACGCCTCATAAACCTTCTAGCCACAAGACCAGATCTCACATATAAGGTTCATATACTTTCCCAGTTTATGCAGACGCCAACTCAGAGCAATTGGCAAACCGCTATTGATAGGCTCATGTTTTAAATCCTAAATATATACTGCAGAGAACATATCATTGTAGTACAGTAAAGGCTCAATCCCACGAAGATAAGACAGTACGACTCTCAGTTAAAAATCGATTCTAGCTAAGACAAGATAAAAGAGAGAATGTTTTTAAAACGATTTAAAAGTAAAGCGAATGATTAAAAAGCGAATGTAAACCAATTGAATAAAACGCTAGGCAATAGAGAAGTTCCACAAGTAATCAGGTTTGAGGTTCAGGTTGAAGATTAACAATGAAAATAGTTCTCAACTCAAAAGACAACAATAAACTAATCTCCTCCCGAAGTATTAGACCCCTATGATAGAATTTCTAGAAATAAAGACTAACCGTCTCCCAAAATCTTAGATCTCTAAATCAAATTAAATCTTGAAATGATTACGAATTTGATATGTTCATAAGCATTCTAAGACAATACTTCCGCAAGCAAAGATACTCATTCATCTAGAATAGGTCAGATTAGATAAACCAAATCCCTTTGTATTTATTTAACCTAAAATCATGAACTAGGTGATCATGCTAATTCAAACAATAATAACAAATCTAGACTAAGAACCTAACAATTTAAATCCATTTAAAGTCAAACCCTAACCATCAACAATCATTAATTGAGAAAGCATATTCAAAAACCATAATTTTATTAAAGTAAATAGAGAGTTCATAATTCTTCTCCAAAATACATGTGTCAGGATTCGTCTCTCTCTAAAAATAATGAACTATTTTGTGAATTGTATCTTTGTGTGTGATCTGTGTTCTTAAAATAAACCCTAAGCTTCTGACTTATATAGAAGTAAAAAAAGAATAAAACCTAACAATAAAAACCTATGATAAGTCTTGAGAACGGAAACGTCTTTTTGGCATCTTCCAATAATTCTCGAGTGTTCGGATCGATCGATCCAAGATTACAGAAATTTGGTAGTCTTCAGGATCAACTGATCCAATTGTGGATCGATCGATCTGCTCCATCATGTGCTGCACATACTTTTTCTGCGAGACAGCTTGACCAGTCTTCAGTAAAATCGTCATAACTGTTGATTGCCTCAATGAATTGACCACAAATCACTTTCATATGAAAGCTAACTCACGTGGCCAGTTTGAGTTAAAATCTCAGCCCATTCCATTCATAGCAACATCTCCAAATGTCGATCAACTTCCGGCTCTTCTGCTGAACTCTGCTTCTGCATTCGTCAAATTGCATCCATTTCGTGCACAAAACCACCTTTTTGCTCCAGAATGTCCAAAACACCTAGAATCATGAATACATACCACATACCAAAAAACACCTAGAAAATACTCGAATGATGACAAATAGCAAGTATAAATACTCACTAAAAAGTATCAAAATTGAGTGATATCAGCTATCAAAGTTGTTTGCAATCTTAAAGGTACCCTCGGCCAAGGTATCTTGCTATGATCCACTTCACATTTACATTTGACAGGATGGTGTGCAGCATTCCAGTTGACCCATTGATCTTTAACTAGATGGTTTTTGCAACTCGATTCTTCACCTTTATCATGGAAAATGAAAAACCAAAAGACAATGTCTTGCTCATCCGCAATGGTTGAGTATCATGCGGTGACTGTTGTAACAAAGGAGCTTAAATGGGTTAAGCAACTACTTGTTGAGCTCGAGTATCAACATACTGATCCGATGAAAATAATGTGTGATAGTAAGTCAGCAATTCATATAAGCTCAAATCCGGTCTTTTATGAACGTACCAAGTATCTTGAAGTTGATTATCACTTTGTGCGTGATGAAATTCTTAAAGGTATTGTTCGTCCTACACATGTATCTAGGGGTGGATTTTTCTTTTGTGATCTAGTTAATATATTATCATGTGGTTTATTGGCAGTTGGTTCTATTACATTTCCATAGGCCTCGAGTTTGATTCCATGACTTGTTTTTCTATTTTTTTTTTGGAAACTAGTGTATTAGTGTAGTTTCTTCAAACCTGTTTTTTTTATAACAAAATTATTGTTATAATTCTTTTTAGATATATTATTGTAATTTATATGTCAAAAAAAATTTATTTATAGTTTGAGTTTCTTTTGTTTATGGGTGATATTAATAAATTATATTTATAATTTAAAAATGTTACTATGTAATGTAACTTTTAATATTTATATTAATAATTATCTTAAATATTTAGAAGGGATATATGTCAATATATTTCATATATATTTTAAAACAAATGAATATCAAATTTTTAAAAATTAGTTGACTTTAAAATTTATATCATATTAGGCAATAAATTATATATATATATATATTTATATATATTAGTACTATTAATTAATATCTTAAAATTTTGAAATAAATTTAATATTAAATCATTTCTAATTTGTGTCCCATATAAAATTTTCACTCTAGATCGCACTACTGCAAGTATCAATAAAAGACTGTTGGCCGACATCTTACGAAGGTTCTAGGATGAATTTTGATATTTTCTAATCTAAACTTGGTATTCTAATCTAAATTTGGAGAATATTGTGGGTGATTTAGAAAATCTTCTGATGTATATAAATGCTATAATTCGATTGATTATTGTTTTTAAGATTTCGACTAAATTTATGTATAAAAGAACTCTAATGATTAAATAAAGGGGCTGAACTTTTGAAAGTATTTTGTCTTGTAAATGATTCGTGTGTTACAAATAACTTATTAAGAAATCTACAAAGTGAAAGTGTGTAATCTTCCTTATTTCATATGCTCAAGAATGAACTTATTTTACACTAAAAATACCATCTTGCGTCCAAGAGCGACTATTCTTTAACACGCATGCTTGCTTTCTCCGCCTACATAATTTGAATTAAAGAGTTACATAAACACGAAATTAATTAAATATATTACACGTACGAAGCAAAAGCAACAAAACAACTAACAATTTGAGTTACCTCTTTCTTCCAATTACATCTCATTGTAATAAAAATCAATACCAATGTCTGAATCGTAGTTCCTCCAAATATCATACCAGCCCAAATGCCCTATATCAACATATATTCACTAATTAGACATATAAATATATATATGCTCCCTCCTTACTGCGCAAAATGCTCCCTCCTTACTGCGCAAAATAATTCTTCAATCACTCATATATGCGGTTTGGAGACAGCGAAATAACATGCTACACAATGCGGAATGGGTTTCAAGTAACAGGATCTTCGCATTAATCGACAAAGAAGTGCGGAACATAATCACGGCAAGACGATGTCACCGGAAGTATTACTCTTTAATGGAGAAATGGCTGTACTAGCTTCGCCTTGATCTTCTTTCAATGATTGTTTGATTGTCTAGTTTCTTTGTTTTTTTTCTTTTTTTGGACAAGTTAACTATCTTAGGAAAATTTTGTATCCTCTCTTCATTTATATGATATTCACATTTTACAATATATATATATATATATATATATATATATATAGAGCGAGATTAACCTAATAACCAATGGACTATGGTCTAGTGGGTGAGACGTTCTTTGAAGTGTTCAAGGTCACTAGTTCAAACTCTTAAATAGATATTATCAACGGCTGGCTCTAGGCACCAGAGAAGATTATGGGTCAAAGATTCGAAACTTCCAAGGTTTATAAAAAACCCCTTAAAAATAAAATAAAAAGTTTATCTTACCTTAACACCAGTTTTGAAAACCCAACCCATGACAACTCCAAGAGGAACTCCAGTGAGATAGTAACATCCTAAAGTTATAAATGCCACAACTGATTGCCATCCTGACCGAACCGCGCCGCCTAATATATAAAGTTAAAGTTATTACAAAACGGTTAAACATATTTGTTTAGACGTTTAAACTTCATTTAATTAATTTTTTTTTATGTGGCGTACCACAAAGAACCGGATAGACATTATTGAGAAGAATCGCTAAAGTTAAAAGAATAAAGAGATCATTGACTGCTTTTATGACAGTTTCACTTGAAGAGAAAATCCAACGTATACTACAAGAATACATGCGATAAGTGACGGACAATTCTGTCACTTACCCGTCACAAACACCTCTTTTTGATGGGTATCTGACGGAAGTTGCCCGTCAATAATAAATATCCGTCAGTTAGCCGTCAGTAATCACTGACGGCTAACTGACGGGATATTATTGACGGACAGTGATGGATATATCCGTCAATAATCCACTAATAACTGACGGATTTGTGACAGATTAGTGATGGATACATCCGTCACAATAGTCCGTCAATAATCCGTCAGTTATTAGTGACAGATTATTGACGGATTTGAAATTAGATTTAAAAAAAAGAAATAATTAATTAATATTTTTGAATAATAATTAAATTAATTTTAATAAAATTCAAAAATATTTATAAATTTTTTTAAAATAACAAAATTATATTAATAAATTACATTTAAAACCCATAATACTTTTAAATTACATTTAAAAACCATAATACTTTTAAAATTACATTTAAACCCTAAAACTTCTAAATTTACAATTAAATCCTAAAACTTCTCAATTTACATTTACAACCCTTAAACTTATGTATTTACATTTAAAACCCTATAATTTCTTAAATTACATTTAAAAACCTAAAACTTATGAATTTACATTTAAAATCCTAAAACTTATGAATTTACATTTAAAAGCCAAAAACTTCCAAAATTACATTTTAAGCCCAAAAAACTTATGAAATTTCATTTAAAACCCAAAAGCTTCCAAAATTACATTTAAAACCCATAAAATTTCTGAAATTACATTTAAGACCCTATAATTTCTGAAATTACATATAAAACCCCAAAATTTCTGAATTTTATTTAGAACCCAAAAAACTTCTGAAATTTCATTTAAAACCCCAAACTTCTGAAATTTCATTTAAAACCCAAAATTTTTTGAATTTAAATTTAAAACCCACAAACTTCTGAATTTTTTTTAAAACCCAAAAAGCTTCTGAAATTACATTTAAAACCCAAACTTCTGAAATTTCATTTAAAACCCCAAAATTTCTGAATTTTATTTAAAACCCAAAAAACTTCTAACATTTCATTTAAAACCCCAAAAACTTATGAAATTTTTATAAAACCCAACTTTTGAGAAACCCAAAAAACAACCCAAATCAACCAAAATCAACATAAATCAACCTAAATCAACATAAATCAACAAACAAACTCACATACTATTGAACACATAACCTAAAATCTAAGAAAAATCTAAACCCTAATCACATATTAAAATTCCAAAATCACCAAAAATCTCAAAATTGGAGGAAATACATACTAAGAAGGGTTGTTGTGTTGGTTTGACATGATTTCTACCTTCTATCCTCGCCGGAAAGGGGTTGAGCACGCCGGAATTCGCCTTCTAAAGCCGGACGATCGCGAAAGAAATGAAGAGAAAGCTTCTGGTTTTTTTCTTAAAATCCAAAGTTTGTGACGGCTAAATCCGTCACTATGCCGTCACTTATCGAAATAAATTAAATTCGAAACATTTCCCCAAAATTTTTGGCACTCGATTACGCGGGTTTTTTTGGGAATCCGTCAATTATCCGTCACAAGTAATTTGTGACGGATTAGTGACGGGTGTCCGTCACAAAGATGTCACTTATCCGTCACTTATAACCATATGGGGTTTAGGGATGGTTTTAGGGATTGGGGTTTAGGGATATGTTGTTACGGTTATATCAACAATTGAATGATGATATAAGCACTATCATAATGCACTTATATCGAACCAAAATTGATGAATCTGTTATTGCATTCATAGTTTGAAAATTATATCGCTAAACGTCTTATAAGCTTATCATTAGTTTCGTTCGTAATTGACGTATGTAATTAATTTTCACATTTTGTTTTTAACACTAGATTAAATTACTATAAGTTTTTATGTAGTGTGTATAAGTCCTAACATATAGTCCAAATTTCATTCTAATGCATGATAAATCCCTAAACCCCATATGGTTATAAGTGACGGATAAGTGACGGCATTCCAATATCCGTCATTTATAACCATATGGGGTTTAGGGATGGTTTTAGGGATTGAGGTTTAGGAATACGTTGTTACGGTTATATCAACAATTGAATGATGATATAATCACTATCATAATGCACTTATATTGAACCAAAATTGATGAATCGGTTATTGCATTCACAGTTTTAAAATTATATCACTAAACTTCTTATAAGCTTATTATTAGTTTCTTTCGTAATTGACGTATGTAATTAATTTTCACATTTTGTTTTTAACACTAGATTGAAT
>OVBE01007377.1:0-18548 GCA_900406425.1 Iberis pinnata
CAGCAGCAGCACGAGCCAAAATCTTTTTACCATCTTCTAATCCACGTGACAAATAAATCTCAACTCTTTCTAACACAAGACCATGCTTAATCAAATATTGCAACATTAATACTTTACNTACCTTTAGTTGTTTTGAACTTCTCACAAACTTACGTCCAATGAATTCAGCAGCAGCACGAGCCAAAATCTTTTTACCATCTTCTAATCCACGTGACAAATAAATCTCAACTCTTTCTAACACAAGACCATGCTTAATCAAATATTGCAACATTAATACTTTACTAAACCCTCCATTAAATTTTTTACTTCCACGACTTTTAAAGTTGATTTTAAACATTTGTGTGTTATCTTTTGACTCCAATAATTCTCTAAATTAACCTGAAAAGTTGTAGCTAAGATCGGTCTTGGAGGAATCATAACAAATGTCAATATTTCTAAATCTAGGCAACTATAGATCATGGATCTTATACCAACAAATTCATTTGGTTGTATATTTGTTTTTATAACCAAATGTTTTTTTTCCATTTGTGCTTGCAAACGAGTCCGATCATCTTTCTTGCATCATATGAATGAGAGATAGACATACTGTTAACATCATGGCTGATGACATATTGTAAAGCACACTACAAATATGTGTTCCTGTTATGTCATCATATTCAGTTTCTTTTGCGAAATCCAGATATGCTTCTTTCATTATTCTATTCGCTTCCATGAATGGAAAGTAGTGAATTGCCAATATGCTTGAAATTTTGAATATTTGTCAAGTTGAGTGTAGTATACTCCGTGGTGGATTCACAATTCTCGAATATCAACTCAGTTAACCGGTTATTATATCCGGTGATCATCTCAAGACCAATGTTCCAGCAATTTTCGATGGTTAAAGATTTTAAAATAGGAGACCTTGATATCAAAGACATTATATTCTTGAGATTCATCCAACCAAAGCATATATATTTTATCGAATTCGAATTCCAAAACTTTGATGGATCAAATTCACAACATAATAGCTTCAATGACTCAAGAGAATTTAGATTATAAAAACTTTCTGGTAATGGATTAAGAATTAGATAATTTACTTGTTTAGAGACCGCGAAGTCGATCAACAGCGTGATCTCTGATTCAAAACCAATCGGATTAGAGAGACAAAACTCAAATATTTTGATGCATTCACCAGAGAATCTTGACACCCACTCAATTGTATAGTAAATAAACGAATCCCTAGAGACTAGTATGGTTTCTTCATCTTCAGCTACCAAAAATTTCACGACCTAGGATTCTTTGAAAGAGATATTGGTCATTTCATAACATATATTCTTCCAACGTTTAGATCGAACGCTCGTCTTTAAAGCATCTTTGAAAGGAAAGAAAGATATAATTATGACCCGAAGATGATCTGGTAAACTTGATAATATACGTTCTTCTTGAACCCACTGTTGATATTCGGCACAAAATAGATTTAGATAGAAGATTGATTGTTAAATAATTTTTAGAAATATTTTAAACTATTATAAAAATATCGCATTAAATACATGTTCAGAGTTGTCAAATATGCAATGTACTCAAAGGTAATTTTATGGTAACCTAATACGTAGTCTACATGTATTATTATAGCTTACTTTAATGGCTCTCAAAATTTGGAAAATAGGGATAAAGTTATGGATTTTCCATAAACGACACGTTTCTTCTTTTTCTATAAATTATCGTTTGTAAACGATGCATTTTCATACTTAAAGTTTCTCTCTCTCTCTCTCTCTCTCAAACATATCAAGGAACATTATTCTTTCTTAATGATTTCATCGATTACTACTGCAGAATCACGTGTTTCTAGGAGATCTCCACCTCCCGAAACTGATCAGGTTAATAGGGCGATTCCAAAACTTGTGGACCAACAAGTTTATTTTATTCTATTTGACAAGTAAATATTTAAACATTTTAACCTCTAATATACATTTTTAATTTTATTTTTAAAATGTTGATTACAAACATAAACCAGGGAGTAGAATATAAATTTAATATCAATGTTTATACAAGAATCAAGAAATTGATGTTTGGGTATTGCAAACATAAAAACATACAATGTGGCTCTGTTTAATTTATTTATCATGGCCAGCGTCTATCACCAGATTTAACTCCTCATTCGGTTTGTACTCTTCCCTGAATTAATATAATATTAAGTTTAACTTTACATTTAAAAATTCATCTTTGATATCTATACTATTTTTTATTTGTTTACAGCTAATGATGGAAGATGGAGATGAAATTTGCGTGTTTGAGGAGATGATCGGTGGTGGTCGTTTTGTCATTTGATTTTTTCTATGTTGTTTGTTTTGTGTGTTGTTTTTGTTAGTTGAAGATTGTTAACTTTTTTTGGTAATTTTTGTGTAAGTTTTTTTTTTAAAATTATTAAGTTCCAAATTCTATATAATTATGTTTGTTACTAATATATTATTTTAAAATTATTATTAATTTACTTGTATGTAAAATCTGCAATTGATAATTTGACTTATAATACTGTTAACAAAAAATATATGTACAAAGTTACTTATAATAAAAAAATAAACATGAATTACTAAAAAAAACTAAAAACCATAAACATAAAAAATAAATCACACCAGCAAAAAAATGAAAAAGAACGAAAAACTAAATATAAACCGCTTTAAACAAAAATAAAAAACGAAAAACTAAATGTGTTTAACCTAAAAATCTAACACCGGATGCTCTGTAGTCTATTTCGTAGCGGTGAGTATGGTTGAGTTTGTTATCGGTGTATTCTTTTTCTTTTTTCAATCTCTTCAGCTTCTTTTCCAGATTGAAGTTCAGACTATTTTTATCTTCTCTAACATAGAGATCTTCGCGTCTACCTCCATTGCTCTAACTTCGATTTCATGAAAATCTTCCAAACATTGTAGCTGAATCTTCATAAGTTTCAACATAGTTTGTACCTTTTTATGGTTGGAAACCGTGAGAGAGTTGTTGGATCGTCTTCTATATCTCCTGGGAGGTGATTCATCTTTTTTGAGTTTTTTTATAAAAAAAAACTAGAGATGATGAAAATATGACGGATTGTTTATGTATGTATTATATATATATATAATGGTTTTAGTCATGTATTATGAATGTGTGTCATTATTAAACGTCGTGTGTAATGCTGACGTCAATATTTATTTGATTTTCCTTTATTTTAATAATACATTTGATTAATAAGTTATTTTTAAAACGGTGTGTAATGTTGTAACGGTATAACACTAGGGTTTACCCTTTTGTATATGTATTAGGGTTTATCTTGGTTGAGAGGGAAACACAAACCACGCGTGACTTAAATGAAATTTTTGTAGATTCTGTTATTAAATTATTAAATTTTCTCTTAAATGATTTTTTTTGAGTTGTCTAATAAACATATTTCTATACATTTTCCGCATAGGTAATGATTACATACAATGCATAGCAAATCGATTTTGTATCATACACATAAACATATATATGTCAATAATTATATAAATATAATTGATAATGTGTTATCCTGATTTCTATACTTTCCTTTCATACACATCAACATATCTCTAGTACCCGAACCGAACTTGAACTTGCTAAAATTAACTGAAAAACCAAAACTTAACCGAAAAACCAAACTTTGACCGAAATTAAAAATTTTGAACCAAATATTTGATCTTCAAAATGAAAAAAAAACCAAAAATCGAGTGGCGAACCGAATTTTAATTTTTAATATGTTTTTTTTGTCACAATGACAATAATTATTTATAAAAATATCAATAAACAATGCGGCCTTTAATAACTTATTTTCCATAAACGTCAATTCAAGATCGTGGTCTAATAAGATATTCCTTCTGTTAAGTCTCATTAACTTCTGTCTAAACAAAATAAAAATCTTTCTAAAGGTTAAATAATAAACCGATGTCTCTTTTGTCTCAAGTTTTTCAAATCGTTATTCTCTGTTCGTTTTTATTTAGTTCATTATAACTTCTTTTAAATAAAAATATCATATGGTTATATTTTCGTATATATACTAATATTTTAAATAATCTTTTCGACTTCTTCTACCGTGGTATTTTTTCCATGATATTTTGTTTACATTAACATCATAGTACTGTTATCGTTTTAGATTACCTTAAAAGTTACCTATTATACTAATATTTACATAAGCATCATAGTAATGTACTCACTTTATATATGTAACAATGTATAAACAAGTTTCATAACTACTAATCTTCCTTGGATCTGGACAATTCGAATTAAGTGTGAGACAAGCCCAATTGAAGTCCAAGTCGGTTTAAGTGGGAGTCATGTGAGAAGCACATGATGTTTCTAAAAACAGAAGAACCAGATTTTGGCTAAGTATTAAGCTTGTTTTGACAGAAGAGGAAACAACTCTGCAGCCATGTTTGGACCACTCTACCAAGGCGGCTTCTAGGCCTTTGGCAAGCTTATAGTTTTTTTAAAAAGCTTGTTGTATGATCTATATAACTAAAGTGATTCTATTGGATTCGGGTATTAGATCTTGGCGTGAGTAAGGTAAAAGTTAAGGACCCGAACACGTTCTTAGTTCCTCTTGTTGCATTTTTACCCCATGTTGATGTAGATGTAGCCTCTAAAAATTGGTTATGTCTACAACGACGGGCCCCACCAGACCCGGATGTCTACGTGTAGCCTCCTCGCATCCTTACAATCATTTCAAAACTGAGAATAAAAAATAACATTTTTAGCTAAATTCCACATCTAACGAATTCAAACAATTTGTATGTAGATGATACCTCGAAATCAACTAACCCGCATAATCGATGTAAATAGACCAAAATTAACTAAAAGCTGAAGTATATGAGGAAGATACCTTCTTGATTAAACAATAGAGCTTCGAATCGGTGAGATCAACAATGTCCCGACGTAACGCATACATTGAATATCTTCTGAAAATAATGAAGAAAGAGAGAAATAACTAAGTCGAATTGATTATGTTGAAAAAAGTTAAGTGATTTTTGTAAGGTACTATAGCGTTTTTTGTATTATCTGCAATAGTAAGTGCCGAAACTAAGCAAATTTATGCGCCTAAGTATTTTTGTTATCCTGGGAATGAAACAATAGCGTCCAAAAAAATAAAACGCTATGGATAAAACTCGTGTCCATGTACAATATCAGTTACACAAAAAACGTTATCATGGGACACTGTCAATAGTCATATTTCTTGTAGTGAGTGAAACAGAAGGGATCTAGATGCAATCAAGCTTAGTTACCTAGGCAGAACATGAAATCAACACCAGTCTACCCCATCCTCAGGAACCTAAGGTAACTACTCACTATGTATGTTGGGTACGAAATCATAGAAACATGAAAGCATAACTACTAAGAAAGACATTAGGATCAAAAGTCAAACTATGAAGAACAGCAAGAACAAAAAGTCTGAAAACATGGTGAAGATGAAGAACAACAAGAACAATAATCCAGAAAAACAGAGTTTCAATGGAACAGTAGCAAAACCAGAAATAGTGATCAAGGTAAAAACGAGATTAAAAGCATAAATAAGTAGATCAACATGCACCAGATAGTTCACAACCTAAATATGAGCATAAAAATTAAGAAATCATGAGATAAACATAAACTTAATTAAAAATCTGGGTTTGAACATTAAGAACAACAAAGAAAAACAGCGAGAAAGAAAAACCTAAGAACAAACCCAAAACGATAACAAAATAAAACTTGTTTCGAAATGGAGGCGTTTTAGGGCTTTTATAGTGTTTCTGGAAAAAAGCCCTAAAAAAGCTAAAAGACAAAAGCCTAAAAAAATCTAATGGTTCTTCTTAACCCGAAACTGGGTCTTCGGTTCGAATAGAAGGTTTGGGATCGAGGCGTGGTAAAACAAAAGTGAAGCAGTTCGGGTGGAACCATTGTACTTGGTCTATGATCGAGCTAAGTGACCGAGGCGTGTAACGAGCTAGCTTGATGGTTGATCGAGCCACGCCACATTTCCTATACCACATGACTTGGTTGATCAAGATATAAGAAAGGCCGGCGTTAGCCCTGTCACCTTCCATATGATAACCATTGGAGGCATACTGTAGTAAAGGTTTTAGTGCTAAGTCCATCATTCCCATTTCCTCGTCAAACACATACCCTATTACTTCCCTTGCAAACATAGTGTTGGAAACTGATTTGTGGAAGTACCTTAGAATTGGGCTCCTTATGCTCCCACTCTTCAATTTTATTGAGTTATAAACGCCGAACCCTATGGTTTCCCATAGTGCAATGAACTCGTCCTTGTCAAAATCTTGGGCATCATCATTTCTGCACGGGAACCCAAATAGATGATCTAACTTGCCAAGTGCGAGTTCATATACCTCTTCCCTTACTGAAAAGGTGATATAGCCCTGAAAATCGCCATCATCATAATGCAGTTGGAGAGTAGCAAGGAAGTGGCAAGTTTCATGTTGGTATGCATTCGAGAAAGTGGTCATGAACTTCTTGATATTTGCCAACCTGAAAAGGTAGGTCATAACCCTCTCAATTCCAAGAGCTTCCATGGTAGGCTGGTGAGGAAATCGAGTACCCTTAAACCCTTTTGAAAGTAATGCAGCAACGTAGTTCGACCCCGCGCCTTCATTAATCACCTTTTGAGAAACCCCCTCGTTGATCACTGCATTTTTGAATTCAGAGTAGTAATTCGTCGTTTCAACACTCCTCTCTTCTCCTTCCTCAAAGTCTGGATCCTCTCCAGTGTCCTCGTCTTTGACCTCAACTCTTTTTCCCCGGCTAATATATGACCTTCTTCTCGAATACTCAGCTTCCTTTTTAGCGTTTGCATGCTTTTCCTTAGCCATAAATTCGGGTTTTGGGTGTTCGAATTCCATGCTATCAATTTGAATAGCTTGTTGCCTCTGCATCCTTTGAATTCGTTCAGCTATTCTCCTTGCTTTCTGTTGCTTTGTTGTAAGAACTGGAGACTCCTCCTGAACTTCTTTTTCACTGGGTTGAAATGTGGGTTGAATGGTTTCCCTTGTTCGCTGAATCTGCTCAGCAATGCGTTGTGCTCGCCATTGTCTTGCAATGTGCGCAGGTGCCTCCGATGAGAGCTCCGGAGAAAGGTCTATATAATACGAGGAAGCATTGTTGGCTGCCCTTCTTCTCTGAGACCTTGCTACAATGCTTCTTCCTGTTGGTCTAGACATGTTGATGCTGATAAAGGAAAATAGACAATTTCAGAGATATTAGCAATCTTTCCAATAGAGTCAACAAGCATTAAGTATCAATAGCAACCAATATGAAAAACGAACTGTGATGATTGAGGCAACAATTTTAGAAGTTATAGGATGTCCTAGCACATTTCGCAGAGGTTGGAAACCGAGTTTAAAATTTTGAACCAAACCCAAATTCCAGAAAACATTTCCCGGATCAAATACTTAAGCAAATCGATATTGCAAAGAAGTTAAAGTCGGGTTAGAAAATTCAGGAACCAAAAATTGAAGAAGTTTTAGGAGTGAAACCAAATTGAGGATGTTTAAGGTCTTGGTGAAAAATCCTTGTAGAATCTTGATATCGGAAATCGATTCAAAGCAAAAGAGTTATGATAGTATATAAGTTTTGAGAGCTATGAGGTGAGACTCCCTTATATAGATGCCTTGGTCGAATTTGGTGTATGGTGGTGAGGAGTGGTGTGTTGTTGAAGCATGTGGATGGAGTTTAAAGGTGGTGTATATGGAGGAGTTTTAAATAGGGGGACAAAGAGGGTGATGGGGAGGGTGGTGGAGGTGTAAGAGTCTTGTTGGGGAATCTTGGAAATCATTGAGGAGACATTGCCTTGGCATGGTGTGAGTAGTGGAGATGTAAAGGAGTTAGTGGGTAAGTGGGGAGACAAGCTTTGAAGTGAAGTTTTGGATGCTTGGTTTGATTTGATGCTTGGCTCGATCATAGCAAATGTGGCTCGGTGGAATGTTGGCCTTGGCTCGATCATACGGCTCGGTCATACGGTCATTTTGATCACATGATTGACACAGTTTGAACACGAAATTGAATAGCTCGATTAAAATTTGGTGCGGCTTGATGACAGCGATGCATGGCTTTACGCGGCTCGGTCGTGTCTTCTGCGCGACTCAATGACCTTGTTGTTGGCTCGATGAGAGCATTTCATGGATCGATCTTTATGCTTTTTGGGCTCAGTCATCGGTTCGATCAACAATTGTCCGTGGCTCGAGCATGACTTAAACACGGCTCGATCGAATTTTAGAGCGGATCGATCGGGAATTAAACATGGCTCGATTAAGGCTTGATCACATGTTGATCCATTTTAATAAAATTTTTGTTGGGTTAATCCCGTGCTCTTCTTTTCTCATTTCCGAATGTCCAAAACATAACCCCAAAGTCCCTAAAACACCAAAACCAAATAAAAGCCTAAATCCAATTAAAAGAATAACTAAACATAAATTAAAAATTTTATATGTACAAGGATAAACATGGGACTTTCTCCCAAGTGAGATTGTTTAAAGTCACTAGGCTTGACTTTCTGTTTAAGATTTATTGACCCTGAGACGGTTTCCCAAGGAGAACCGAGGTCCCTTCTTAAATGACTTTATTATCCTTGTGCTGGTTAATTTGGTAGTTCAGCTTTGACCCTTTATCAAGTTCCACAACAAGTATGCTTGCTTCACCAGACATGATTTCCTTGATTATGAAGTTTGTGGAGCATTTTGGGTTAACATCCCCTATATAGTACTTGAGCCTTGGGTTGAGTAGAAGAACTTGATCTCCACTCTTGATGTCCATTGTTGGGGGCACAAGGCTCAAAACTGTTTTCAGAATAGGGAGTGTCCGAAGTTAATTTATGAGGTGGGATATGTTCAAGTTGGTGCTCGAGCTCAGAATCTCCTTTTTTTTCTGAAATGAGCAGTTTGCTCTCATCAGTTGTTATCCCCAGTTTTATGGTTTCTTCTATCCTTGCAGAAAATTTTGCATCTAGTTCTTTGATGACCCCAAATGCGTCCTGATGCTCTGAAACTTTCTTTGAGTCCTTCTCCAACTCATCCTTTGATGAAACGCTGCTTGAGTACGCTTCTTCATGGTTGTCCTCATTCCTCTCCTTGATAGAGAATAGTTGGCCTTGGATTGTAAGCTTCTTTGTCTTGTCCTTGATGTTGAAGATCATCCTTGGACCATTCCCTATGTAGAACCTGATGTTTCCCTTCTTGACATTGATCACTACTCCAACTCTCGCTAAGAATTCCCTTCCAAAGATCAATGGGTACTTTGGCTCTTTATCAAATTACCAACACCACAAAGTCTGTGAGTATTTCTACGTCCCTAATCTTGATGGGTAAATTTTCCAGAGTGCCAATAGGATGCCTAATGGATCTATCTGCCAACAACAAAGTTATATTAGAAGCTTTAAATTCGTTGAATCCTAGTTTCTTGGCAGTGGAGAAAGGCATAAAGTTAATGGATGCTCCTAAATTACATAGGCATTTGTTGAAGGTCAAGGAGCCTAGTGAGCATGGTAGAAAGAATGAACCAAGATCTTCTTGCTTCTCCGCTATTAAGGCATTGCATTTGACATTCGGTACCAACACTCCTTGAGCAATCTCTTCCCTCATGGACTTCTCAAAGATTTCTGGATATTTTGCCATTATCTCTTTCTTGAAACATGATGGGAATGACAACCTTGGAACATAAGGTGGTGGAACGAAAGGTGTTTCATTCTCCCTTGAAGCATATGGTTTCTCATCAGGAACAGACTCGACTTTGGTAGCTAATCTTGCCTTTGTCCATGTCAAAAATTTTTTCTTTCCAAAATCTGTAGTTTCAACTATATTTAAACTCGAATCCCCCCGAACTCTAACAACACTATCCTTAGTGAGATGAGTAGGGAAAGTGGCAATAGGAAGGTCATTGGTACTTCCCAAGAAGATGGCATTGACATGGGCATACTCTTTTGGGTTCTGAACTGATTTTCCTGGAAGTTAACCGTTTGTAGAAACAAGATTTGAAGCAGACATGCCTTCTAGAGTGGTAACCCTGGAGTTTAGAGTTTCAATATTCGCATAGATTGCGTTGAATGAGGAATCCATCTTGTGGTGGAGTTCACCAAACTTCTTCGATGACTCCATGATACTATTTTCTTGACCTTGAAGAAGGTGTTGTAACATCGCCTCAATGTTGGAAGGTGGAACCTGAAGTTGGTTAGAGGTGAAACCAGGAGGTGCACCACCCTGTTGCTGCTGTTGCTGCTGAAAACTACCAGGTTGTTGTTTCTTGGGAAAGAAACCACGATTCTGGGCCTAGTTGATGAATGGTTGAATATTATTCTATGGTTAAGGTGGATAAACTTGATCCTGAGGGTTGGCTACGTTGTTGCTACGGTAGGAAAGACCAGGGTTGTTGGAGTAGCTGATGAAAACTTTGTTATAGCCACTATGATTCTGCACATAGCTAATCTCCTCTTGTTGGTTAGTCTCCCCAGCTTAAATTTGAACATGTTCTTCATCGCTTATGTAGTGAATCTGGTGTTGTTGCCCAAGAAGTAGCATGTCTAACTTATCATTTAGAGGCTATATATCCTTCCTTGTCTTATCATCCGTTTCATAGCCACCATGAGGTGTGCGATCATAATCTTCACTATATATGCCATCTGATTGGGCAAGATTCTCCACAAATTCCAAACCATCATCAATACTCTTGTTCAGGAAATTACCGTTACTTGAAGCGCCAAGCAACATGCGTATCTTTGGTAGAGCACCATGATAAAGAGTGCTAAGGAGGGATGCTTTGCTGAAACCGTGATGTGGACATTGCAGAGTGTAATTCGTGAAACGCTCCCATGTCTCAGAGAATGTTTCAGCGTTTCACTGTGCGAAACCAAAGATGTCATTCCTCAGCCTTGCAGTACGAGAGGTGGAGAAGAATTTGGCACCAAAAAGCCTTCTTGCAAGCATCCCAGGTAGTGATTGAGTTCCTGGGAAGAGACTTCTCCCACTGATGAGCCTTTTGACCAAAGAGAATGGAAAGAAATGCAGCTTAAAAGCGTCCTAACGCACACCGTTGATCTTAGTGAGACTGCAGAATCGATCAAACTCGTCCAGGTGGTCGAGTGGATCCTCAATTGGTAAAACATGGAATTTATTCCCCTGTACCATAGCTATCAAGCTGTGCTTGATCTCGAAATTGTTATTCTGTACAACGGGAGGGGTGATTCCATGACGCTGTGTGTGAGCGTTCGGGTTTTCACAACACCAATAGAGTGCTGGTTGTCGCGGTTAAGATTGTCTTCCATTTGGAAATCTAGCCTTCTTAAATGTTCCAAGAGTTCTTGTTCACGTCTTGCGCGAGAGTGTTCCCTTTCAAGAGCACGAATGTCGTCAATGAGTGGAATTAAGTCAGTTGGTCCTCTGCTTCTCAGGTTCATACACAGTTATGCAAGTACCTGAAAACAAAAGAAACAAAGGAAACAAAGTGAGTATGTATGTAGAAAGGGAACTTGATCTCAATAGATCCAAAATCCAGAATGTAACAAACAAACACCCAATCGGCAACGGCGCCAAATTGATAACAAGGTTTTTCTACGTATCAATTAAATCCCATTATGCTATCATATTCATTGTAGTAAATGGGTTGTCAATCCAAATAGCTGTGATGCTAAGCACTCTGGATGTAATTGGAACTACTAATTCAAGAAAAATACAAAGATGGGTTTTACTAACAAATTCTAAACAAAACAAACATGGATGAAAATAAAACAGGAAACGAAAGCAAGCATGCATAAACAGAAACTAAAGATAGACAACAAGTGAAACAAAAGCAGGAAAGTAAAATGGGTAAAAATGCAATAAAATGGGAAGCAGTTCCTAAGGATGGGGTAATTGACCAGAGATCCTTCCTGAACTACCTAAACACCTAACATACCTCAAACAATGAGCTAATCCCTAGGCAGCAAATTCATAAGCAATCAAGTCCAGTCTCTTAAGTTTCAACCTTAGCAATCACCAGACCTAACCCTCGTTAATGGTACACTACCTAGGAGGCATGAGAAACCAATTTACTAAAGCCAATAAGCACCCTAGACATCTAATCTGTTAGGCTAGGTATGAAAATCTCTGAAATCACCATGTTCAGGCATTTCATTGAACACCTTCTGAGTGCTAATATACCTAATATCAGATTTCAGTGATAAAAAAGAAATAACCATGAAGAGCAGTGAAAAAGAAGGAATCTAGATGCAATCAAGCTTAGGTACCTAGGAAGAACGGGAAATCAACACCAGTCTACCCCATCCTCAGGAACCTAAGGGAAATACTCACTACGCATGTTGGGTACGAAATCAGAGAAACAAGAAAGCATAACTACTAAGCAAAACATTAGGATCAAAAGTAAAACTATGAAGAACATCAATAACAGAAGGTCTGAAAATGTGATGAAGATGAAGAACAACAAGAACACTAACCAAAAAAAACAGAGTTTCAATGAAAAGTAGCAAAACCAGAAATAGTGTTTAAGGTAAAAACGAGATTAAAAGCATAAATAAGTAGATCAACATGCACCAGATAGTTCCCAACCTAAACCTAAGCATGAAAATAAGGAAATCAGGAGATAAACATAAACTTAATCAAAAATATGGGTTTGAACATCAAGAACAACAAAGCAAAACAGAGAGAAAGAAAAACATAAGAACAAACCCAAAATGGCAACAAAATAAAACTTGTTTCAAAATGGAGGCGGTTTAGGGCTTTTATAGTGTTTCAGAAAAAACCCTAAAAATGCTAAAAGACAAAAGTCTAAAAAAATCTAATGGTTCTTCTTAACCCGAAATTGGGTCGTCCTGGTTTGGGTCCTCGGTTTGGAACGAAGCTTAGGGATTGAGGCGTGGTAAAACAATAGTGAAGCAGTTTGGGTGGAACCGTTGAACTTGGCCTATAATCGAGCCAAGTGATCGAGGCGTGTAACAAGCTGGCTTGATGGTTGATCGAGCCATGCAACTGAGGTGGCCAAGTGTTTGAGGCGCAGCTTCGAGTCGTAGAAGATTAGCCGGGATCGAGCCGACTAACTTGGTGGTTGAGGTGTAAAGAAGGTGATCGAGCCGGGCTCAACGGTGATGATCGAGCCGGGCTCGACGGTTATTATCGAGCCGGGCTTGACGGTGATGATCAAGCCGGCTATGGAGATGATCGAGGCAAGTGGAATGGAGGTTCGAGCCAGGCTAAATGTAGTGATCGAGCCCGTGATCAAGGGAGCTTGGCCTTTAAGTTGGCTCGATGGTGATGCACATCAGCTCGGGAGAAGGTGATCAAGCCAGGCCGAGGTGGGACAAGGACATGATCGATTCGGGCTCGATAGTGATGATCGAGCCGGCTAGTTGGTCGAGGCTGGTAGCAACTTGGTCGAAATTGACTTGAGCTAACATCGAGTTGGTTCCATCCCGTGTATTTTCTTTCCTTCTCGAAATTTGCAATAATGTTCACTGTCCATTCTGCGTATATGTTACTCACGAGGAATACGAAGCCTAGGCAGGATATGGGCGGTCTCTTTGATCGCATATGGCAGGTATTATTAATCAAAAGAGCCAAGACATTTATCTGGTTAGTCGCTAACTATAGCATTATGGTGAACGCTGATTGGTTTAGACGTAGGCTAGGTGATACATCAACGTGCGGTATATGTAATGGAGGAGTAGAGACGATTATGCATGTGCTCAGAGACTACCCATCCATAGAAGGCATATGGCGGAGAGTTGTGCCGAGAGATAGAAGACAACAATTCTTTGATGAGCCTCTACACCCTTGGCTGTTCACGGATCTAGGAGAAATGGAGAAAATACATGGTATACCTTGGTCAAATTTTTTCACTATAGCACTATGGTGGAGTTGGAAATGGCGGTGTGGTTGGGGTTTTTGGGGAGATAGCTCGGTGTAGATATCTCACACAATTTTTAGTTGATGTTGCTAAGGAAGTATGGAAAGCGCATGAGATGAATAAATCACACGAGGGGCATAGAAACCGAGACCCTAGGTGGATTGGTTGGCTAGTCCGGCTGTGAATTGGTGCAAGTTATATATCGATGGGGCTTCCTGAGGAAATCCGGACCTAGCGACAGCTAGTGGGATAGTGCGAGATGAGTTCGACCAATGGAAGGTAGGCTTGCTCTGAATATTGGGCGATGTTCGGCACCTATGGAGGAATTATGGAGAGCATATTATGGGTTGTATGTAGCTTTGGAGAACGGTGTGAGGAGATTGAAGTTAGAGATTGATTCAGACATGGTAGTGTGATTTCTTCGACAATACATTGAAGAACCTCATCTTTTGTCATTCCTAGTACGTTTATGTTATGGCTTTGTACAGAAGGACTGGACAGTTCAGATTTCGCATGTGTATAGAGAAGCTAATCGTTAGCGGATAGTTTGGAGAGCTATGCTTTCTCTTTACCTTTAGTCTTTCATATGTTAGATGAGCGCCCTTCTTTAGTTGATTCTATTTTTATTTCAGACTTGAATTGCGATGTTAGCCAGAAACATATTCCTGTTTAGTTTTTAATTTTTTTTGGTCGGAGAGATTTTTTCTCCGTCCACCTACCCAAAAAAAAATAGCACAACCTCTTATAATGCAATAATACTTTAGTTTGTGATGTTTTTTCTTAGCTTAAGCGAGAGAAAAGAGACAAAAATACATTATTATCATATTATTTATAAGAGAAAATTATGTTGAATACCATAAAATTTCAAAAACTTATCTAAAATACCATAAAGCTCAAATCTTCTATGATATAACATAATTTCTTATTTCAAAAGACTAAAATATTCTCCTGCCACACTATTTGTATATTATCATATTTAATTAAGTATAGTTGTCTTCAATAAAAATAAAATAAGTAATATATGAGATCAAGAAATTATTGTCATTTGAAGATCTCAACAGTCTCGTGGATCTCTTAGGGAAGTGAAGAAAATATAGGAGAAAAATGAGAGCATTCAAATGTCAATTATTAACGAGTGAAGGACTATATTTCTGTCTTAGTTCATGGAAGGTTCGTTGATGTGTGTAGCCTTTTTTTATTTTCCCTTCTCTCCTTCTCCTTTGTCTTCTACCTTGTTCTTCAATTTCACTCTTCCTATTTCTTTTTTAATAAAATAATTTGTCTCTTTGATCGAAGAGAAAGTCAAGAATCGTTCCGGGTCTTCTTCTTTTTTTTTTCTTTTGATTTAGCATATATTGCATTAGCATTATTGTTCTTTGATTCCACTAAATGTCATAATTTTGCTTGATTCTTAGTATAAGATTTTAGCGATTTGTGAGTAAAGTTTTCAAACCTCAAGTAGATAGTTACATTGATCGAGGCTCAAAAATCTTGTTTTTTTTTTTTTTTTATAGAATCTCATTGTTTAGTCTAATTCCATCTTCATCTATATGTCAATCTACAAGATTTTTCCATAGTGGACAACTTAGTTTAGACTTTGGTGGACAAAGTGATTATATTCTAAATGCAAATGACGATAAGTTTGGCTTGATTGGTTATGATTTTAAAACTAATGATTGTGTGTTGTATGCAGACAACCATGTTGTAGTGGACAACATAACAATGTTTGTAAACTAACATGTTATATTGGTGGACATGTATCTAATGATAGTGGACAAACTAGTAATAAGTAAATGGTTGGTATTTTGTCTTATCATCACGCCATCGAGTTGTATGAAAAGTTTTTCCAAGTCTTATCTGTCTAATATCATGCCTCATTTAATGTTCTTATAAGTTTCCTTTGTCATTCTGTTTATGTATTTTACGATGATTGTAATTTAATTCAAACCTTTATGTTTGATAAGAAACACATCAGAAGTCCACAAACTTTTTTGTGGACATAATTAGCGTTCTTGGACTTGATGTGTTTGTATATCAAGGCGATTTGTATTTACTTCAAACTATTACGTTCTTGTTCATATTGTAGGCAAGACACATTTAAATTGTCCATCAATTGTATGTGTAGATAGACAACCCCATATAACCTTGCATCATATCAGTTTTAAACATGGCTACTTGTCCTCGTCGTGATGCAATACATTATGTCGCATGCATCAATACTTATAAGAAAAATTTTGTCCACCCGTGAAAAAATTGTCTTTATGGTTTTACTCATCAGTGGAAAAAATCGACTCGAGTATTATGTTTCATCAATATGTCTACTGTCATGAACAAACATAGTGAATAGCTGCAATTTGACTTAAACGAGTAAACAAATACATTGAGTAGACACAACTTATAACATACATATAAATGTTGATAATGTAACCAAATAATTCAAACACACGGATTGTCTTAATGTTTTTGTCAACTAGTTTAGTAGTGCTTAATGTTTTGTCTATTGGTTTGCAATAGATATATTGATAGTTACTAAAGTCTAATAATTATGTCCACTTGCTATGTTATGTCAATTTGCTATGTTTTCTTAATATTTTTGTCCACTTAAAATTGTGTGGAACAAAATATCAAGTGGACATAAACTGAGACAAATATTAATCTTCATCGTGTCCATTGTATAACAGTGGACGAAATCGCTTACATACCAAATCATTCAATGAAAATCAAGTAGATTTAAAAAAAAAGATAAAATCAACAAAAAAAAATAGTGGAGATTACATACTTGTCGATTCATTCTCTCTTCAACAAATATAAACTTTACAAAGAAGCTTCATGTCACAACCACAATTAATTAACCAATGTGTAATTCTTTTTGTCCCATCATGTTACATTAAATGTCATTTAATGCAAGCTACTCTCTCTCCTTCTTTTTGTTGGGCCAAAATCAAAAGTAAGGGTATAAATATATTTTCTCCATACCATTACACCACATGTTTATGATATTTCTCACAAAATCCACCAATTATGGCATTCTTCATAACATATGTATGTTGTTATGGTAGTTTCAAAAAACATTTCTATTTATAATCTGTATAATATTTTTTATATACTAATTTAGTTTATTTAATCGATGAACAATCTTTGGCAAAATTTTCAAGTAAAGTTAGTCTTGGAGGAAAGATTTCAAGTAAATTTCTAATTTTCTAACAATAATTCTATAAAATGTGATTATGATTATTTTCTGTATTATAAAAATCTTATAAATTGGTGAATTAAAATCAGACTCATCATTTTATTCAAATTTTGAAGAAAAAAAAACTCAATGTTCTCATAAAGATCAAAAATTCCAACTTGAATCCTAAATATATTAATAATATTCATATAAAAAAAAATTCTTAGAAAAAATATGATTTTGTAAAATATAAAATGTTCAAAGATAACAGAAAATTCTTCAAAATTTCTTTTTAACCATTTCTAAACCATCTTCTGTTTTAACTACTATCCTCACAAAAAAAAAAATCCAAAATCTCATTACTCAATCTTAGAGTTGAGATTAAAGAAGTAAAAAATTAAATTAAAATTCTCAAAGAAAACTAAAATTATATTGAGTACTACTCAGTTTAAGCAACAAATTTTAAATGTTGAGTTTCTTTGATCGATTAACTAGTTGTTTAGGTTGATACTTAGAGTGTTTTGGTGTGTTCTTGAACTTAATCAAATGCAAAACTCAAGGCAATTTGTTGACCCAGAGTTCGATTACTCTACATCTCTATGAGAGAACAAAACTCTCATGCTTGCGCTAGAAATGAGATTCAAATCTCCTTTATACAATGTATTGATTCAATCTATCTTTCCTTGTGGGATCAAGATTGAATGGGATGAAGAAGAGTCGAGCTCACATCCTTGATTAAAAAAGCTTATAGATTCTTTCCGGCGTAATTGCTCAGCCTTGTGAATCAACTTCGACCTCTCTCTTCTGATTCTTGCTTCGATCTTCTTCTCTGTTTCTTCCTTGTGCAAAATATTCTGTTCAATCTATTTTTAATCTTTAACAGATTCCCTTATATCTTAACTGAAACATGATTTGGGCCTCGAGCTCCCTTGAAGACCAAAAATATTCTTAAGTTTACTAGGCCCATATTTGTCTTAGGCAACAAACCTACAAACTTCACATTTTCCTTAGACACGATTAGGTTACGCAGAACCCTAGATCGCTTCTCTGTCTTCATACGATTCATGCCTGATTTTCTTCTCCTTGCCTGTAAACCACCACACTTTTCAAAAACTTTCTGGCAAGCTCCAAAGCGATGCGAATGAGACTGAAGCATCAGCTGAGAGGGTGATTCGCGACTTCAACATTTCGGCTTCCCTCTGACTCCGACTTTAAAACCTGGTAAGAACAACTTCACCTTCTTCTTTTGACCTTGTAAATCTGTGTTTACCATACTGGTTCTTCAACTGTGATTTAACCCACTTGAGTTTCCATCTTGTATGTACCCCTGGAGCTTCAACCTTGTGAAGATGAATCGATTTGAGACCTAGAAGATCAACCCAAATAGGTATACCTTTACGATCTTCTGTAATTTACTGACATAAACTGATTTCTGTCAACACTCGAATTTCCTGATGCTTGATAGTAAGGATTTTTCGTATTCAAAACGCTATCAATTCCTATTTACACTATCATATCGTTGTAGTGGTCATAGGTGTCA
>OVBE01007378.1:6879-18547 GCA_900406425.1 Iberis pinnata
TATATATATATATATATATATCACATTCAAAGAGAAACTAATATATGTACATTGATTGACTTATATATACAGATCATCGATATCACAAACATAATCCAATAAGTACAAACAGAGTATATATGGCTAATTAATTGATGATACTACTACATACTTCTAATTCAATAGAAATATATAGTTACTCCTACTTACTCTGCATATAAAAATAGAAATTTGTATCAAGTAAACATATTTTGAAACACATGTTATTAAGAGTTTATAAACAATAAAGCTCACAAGGAAGGTAACAATTGAATTTCCACCTTCATCCAGTGCTCCCTGTCATATGAAGAA
This sequence comes from Iberis pinnata, assembly GCA_900406425.1. Taxonomy (NCBI): domain Eukaryota; kingdom Viridiplantae; phylum Streptophyta; class Magnoliopsida; order Brassicales; family Brassicaceae; genus Iberis; species Iberis pinnata. Next base: position 7,210 of record OVBE01007378.1, read on the forward strand.
AATCAACTTCTTGTGAATTTTATCAAAGAACAATGAATTATTATATAAAAAAAGAAATGACTGGTGTAACTTACTACAAAATTTGCGAAATTCCATTTGATTTCATAAAAATCATCCAATTGTTTCCACTGTTTTATAATCCACAAATACCTAAGTTCCCACTTGGAAACCAAACTTCTTCAAACTTGGAACTTGAATACCTCACTTGTTTTCAACCTATTATCTAAATCTAACAAGGAGATGAGTAAAGAATAGCATACCAGACAACGCTTCTCATGAAGTACCCAGGCTGAGCTTCTTGCATCCTCGTTGGCGCTCTTGGAATAGGGTTGCTGTCTTTGTTACACATGCGACAGCGATCAGATTGAGGTCGCGAAGAAGATGCACCTTTCACATTTCGATCACTCTCCAGTTTTATTGAGGAATCAATCGACGAATCTTCTTCTGTTTCCTCTCCTTAATTTTCTTTAATCTCTCCCTCCTCCAACATGTGGTAGTTAAGAACTGTATCTTGAAATCCTAGATTAAGATGTGTTTCTACATCTTTTCCTCTTTTTCTCACATTTTTCATTTAAATTTTTTTCCAAGAAACCCTTAAAATTTCGTTAAAAAACACTAATAGACATGGTCTCATGTATTTCAGAAGTTCCAAAAAATTTCCTTTATTAGCTAATCGTTTCTTTTCAGCATGCCCTTGAAAAGATAATCTATGGCGTAATAAATATCTACACGTCTCTATTGAAGCATTGAATATGATCATTTATTTATTTTCGACCACGTCATCTTTCTTATAAAAGCATGAGCGATCGACTGACCATGTCTCACCAGATTATTAGCCATTTTCAAACTACTCACCAATCCCCCATGATTAATTAATTTTTTAGGATTCTCCAAATATTAATTTTTAGTCACAAATTCATCAGTTCCTCATTTATTTCCAGTGTATTCTTTAAACAAGTAGCAAAAAAAAGTAATTTTTTTCTTTTTAATAATATATTCAAATCAATCGCCATACAAATCAAACAAGATGGATTCAATCGTCTCAATTTATATCCATACGATGTTTAAGAAAATTCATGACCAAAAGGTTGACAAAGACCTCAATCCAAATATTTTTTTCTTACCTCATTTTCTTTATTAAGATGGTATTCCAATATTCTTTTCCTATATGTGACGTCTAAAGGCAAATTCTCTAAATCAGTTTTAAACATCAACTCAAGATTCCGCTTAGAGTATTTTTTCCATCATTCACCTAATTAATAAAGATGAAAAGTTCTACTAGTCTATCATAACTACAAATGAACAAATAAAAGTGATAAGAAAATTAAAAATAAAGCCAGTGACCGACCTTAGGCCAGTACCAAGCGTTTTTTTCCTTTTGGTGATGCGCTTTCCTTCTTCTGTTTCTTCTTGCCATTCTCTTCTTCCTTTTCTCCTCCGTCTCTTCTTGAAGTCTTGCATGTGGTGGTTTTTCACTTGGTGAGCCCAATCTGAGGACATGTAGCGGCAATCTCTCTCCTCTTCAACCATTAGGTTTTGGATCTCCGGTTGGGTCATAGATTTGTGTAGGCGGTGGTTCTCATCAACCTTTATACCCTTTGTGGACGCTCGTTTCTGAATATCATCATTGGCAACATGGCTGGATGATCGTTGGCGGACTGATATCTAAATAGGTGACTGCATGTCTTTATTTTGCAAGTTTCACTTGGGTACTCGACAGATTGGTTTCGTTTTGCTGCCAAAGGTTGGACCAGACTTGTTTCTCCACTTTCTGGTGCTTTCTTTTATATAATTAGTCAATGGATTGTGTTAGTTGCATTATTAGAAAATGAATTAATACTATAGAAGTAGATTAGTCTAAATTAGGGAAACTTAGACCCAGTATTAGCATTGATTGATTTTATTGAGCATCATATACTTATATTTGACCATCTTAGTCAATAACTTTGACATATTTGCTTAGCTTTAATTGTCATTTTTTTCTTGATCTTGAATGGACTTGTGCTTAAATTAGTTGACTCTGATATCTGTGCATATTTCTATGTTAGCTACCAAAATCAATCATCTCAAATAGCTTAAATTAACTAAAATTCTCATAGGTTTTAATGAGTTAATTCCTCTCATTTTAATTGACACCTAGTATTGCAATGACAATTAAGTTCTATTAATCGAGCACAAGAAGATGAGCCGCGAGAACAAGATCCAGGATAGGGTAATCAAATACTTGGTGAACGAGGTGAAGTAAATGAAGAAGCTCATTAGAAAGGGACAACTTGCACGTGATGCAGCACCGATGTTTGTTTCGGCCAACAACCGATGGAACAATAATCGTAAGAGAATCATTTGAAAATAGTCGTGGTCGAAGAAGAAACCTCAGGTAGGAGACACTCTTACCACGAAGAAGGGACCTCAAAGCCGACCACAACAATTTTGCCGCGACATTTCCTTGATGAGAGCACCGCCTAATGTGATGAAGAAGGATCCGTCCACCTCCACCACCCGAATTAGACCACAAATCCTCGATTTTCTCCTCAGAAAAAGATGACTTTGTTCCCACCATCAACTGCTATTGAGGTACCACTTTTATACCTTGTAAATATCCATGCATATTTTTCATTTATGTTGTTTTCGGTTCCTTTTCTTCACCTATTTTCACACATGGATTATATGAATTAATTTTGGGGAGAGACCATATCTAAAATTGTGTTTTTTTTAAGTCTCATTGTTCATTGTTAATAGTAGGGTTGTCAAAACATTTTTTTTCAAAAATCTTAAAAAATTCATTTAGGATTGAATCTAGTATCGTATGCATAGATAGCTAATGAGGAAATTTCCTTGTAAATTTTAAGTTTTATCGTATTGAATTGGCATCTCAAATATAATGCTTTGAATGATCATTCTAGTAATTATGAAAAGTCTTGAAGTTCTTGCATTAAATCTTGATGTTTTAAATGCTAATGGTATGGTTATGAAGCTTACTAGTCTTAGGTTTTCTTCATGAAATATTGGAATTTAATTTGAATTATTAATTGGTATGGTTAATGGTTTTTCTTTTGTGTTTCAAGGCTTAATTGATTTCACAACGGTTTAGCTACTCATAACCGAAACACTTATAGTTAAACCGATCATTCTCATATTTAGAATGATTTTCCCTCTTCACCTTAAAACCCAATAGTCAAAACACGTGTGAGCTTCTCTTACTTAAGTGATTGTTTAGACAAAAAATTGAGAATATAAAGGACGATAATTGGCAACTTCCATCTGGCTAGATTAAAGATATCATCTAGCATTTAGAAAAGGTACACATGGTTAGGTTAGGTTGGGTTGTGGATGGTGCTTTGATGGTTTGAGACTTAGATCATAAGGGTAGTTCTAATGCTTATTATAATAGCATAAAAGTAGAAGTAACTTGATTGGTTAATGTTTTACAAAGGAAAAGTTTGGGAATGTAAAGAAAGAAAGATGAGTTTGAGAAGAAAATAATAGGCTTCCGTTTGAATTAGATAAAAAAAGTAAAAAAATCTTAAGGATAAAAAATAATTAAGAAAGAAAGCTCTAAATGAAGTCAAAAAGGGAAAAGAAAGGCTAAAAAGATGCAAAATGAAAAATGATTGCCTAAGTACTTAAAAGAAACAAAAGAGCTAGCATAAATAAAGTCCTTAAAGAAAAGAATAATAAGTCAAGTGGTGAAAATCGTAGCCTAAGAAAAACAAGAATGGATGGTTTGGTTTGGTTTGGTTTGAGGTGTTTAGAATTTGGAAGATGGTTTGAGTTTAAATAGAGGGATTAGGATAAGACAAAGTTTTTGGGGGATTTTTAGAAATGGAATGTTGAATGTTGTATACTTCATTGTCTTTTGTCTCATTTTTTCTTCTTCTCCAATCACTCCCTTTTGAGTGATAACCCATGATATGTGTGTGAACCATCTCGTAATGCATTGGGATCCCCATTCAACCTAACAAATTGAAACTTCTAGCGTCATAATTGAGCATGCTTCACCAATCCAATTGAATGTAGAAAGATAGCCTAATCTAGATAAGGGATCACATACTTTTGGTAATAGAATGGATTATGAAAATGTTTGAATGATGAGATGAGTATGTAATGCTAGTTTGAAAGTGATAAACATTGTGTTTAAGATGTTAGTTCATTTGGCTTTAACTTAAGTCTTTTGGTTCCGAAGTTCTCACTTTCAAACCTTTATTTCTCACTTATCTTTGCTCTTTGCTTGAGAACAAGCAAAGAATAAGTTAAAGAGAATTGATATATTGTGTATTTGCTGCATATTACTTACCATTTGGATTACATTCTAGAGTTTTAGTTTACTTTTAGGCATGTGTATGTTGCATATTGCATAGCTTATCATGTTTTGGGTGTTGAAAGTGGAGTAAACCAAAGATTGGGATCAAAAGAGTTTAAAAGAGATAAAAAGAGGCAAATTGAGATATGTACCGGGATGTTTTCAAACCGGTATGAAGAAGATTCTTCAAGACGGAAGAAATACCAGCCAACCAAGAGCGCAATGACAAATTGGTACAACTATACAAGTTTGTTGTACCGGTTTTGTCAAACATGTATTAAAGAGAAGAACACGTACCTGTTTTATATACCAGTTTTACCAAACCGATACCATACCAAATTCAAGTCAACTTCATGTTTTACCAATACATTTTATCCAATTTCATTTGGGTTAACCAATGTGTTTTGAGTTAATCTAATACTATTTTCAGGAAAGTATAAATACTATCTAGACCAAATATTGTATCAACTTTCATTATACCTTAAGCTTTGTTTTCCACTTTGGTGTAAACATTGAATCTTTTTTCTAATCTTAGTTTCTATTTCTTATTTATTCTTTGTCATTTCTTGTTTGCATCATGATTAAACACATTTATATTCTTGGATTTTAAGTTTTGATCATGGTAAGTGACTAGTTCATTTTAAGAAAATAAGTTAGGTAGATTAGGGTGATTAAGTGTTAGAATATGATGCTTAGGGCTTAGACACCTTAAATTTTCATTCATTTAATATTCTTAATGCTAGATTTAACTTGATCATTCATTTCTAGATCATAGGCAACATCATGCATGGAAGGTGTTTGTGAAATTTCCCAAACAAATTATTTGATTGCTAAATGAGGTCTAAACAATGGATTGTGTTAGTTAGTTTAGTGGTTGAATAAATTAGATCTTAATGCTTTCTTTTATGTAATCAGTCAATGAATTGTGTTAATTACATGGTTATAAAATAAATTAATGTCATGAGAGTGGATTAGTCTAAATTAGAGAATCTTAGATCAATTATTAGCATTGATTGATTTTATTGAGCATCATAGACTTATATTTGATCACCTTAGTCAATAACCTTGACTCATTTATTTAATATTTAATTGTTATTTGAATCTCGATCTTTAATTGAATTTTTCTTAAGTTAGTTAACTTTTGTTGACTTTGATATCTATGCATGTTTCTATGTTAGCTACCAAAACCGATCACCTTAATTAGCTTAGATTAAGTAAAATTCTCATAGGTTTTTGTTGAACCAGAGGTTCAACAAGTCAAAATTTGTTCAGAGTGGGAGAACAATTTATTAATAAGAAGTATTACTCTTTTGAATATTTCGAAGAACTAATTCACAAGTCGAATTAGGTTTTTTTGCATGAGAAAAACTTGTCCTTAGATTTTACCTAAGAACCCCAATTCGTAGTTATTAGTATAGGGATTTAGATTAAATTTTCACATAATATTCTCCCTATATTTAAGGAAATATTCCATTTTATAATATATCCTAAACATATTCGTATCGATTCATGCCGAGGTCTCATTATTATGGGCTTTATTCGGCCCATAATACCAAGCTCTTCTTGACGTAACAAAGTTCAATGTAACGCCGTCTAATCCAAAAGGTGTTTTATACCAGATCATATTCTTGAATCGGGTCCTCAAACGGAGTGTCAAACTTTGTATCAACAGTATGTCCTCCCTCCCTCACTACATCGATGATCTAGCCAGATCCACTAACTCTCGAATAGGTGCTTTATACCGGATCATATTCTTGAATCGGATCCTCAAGAGGGGTGTCAAACCTAGTATCAACCGGTATGTCTCCCCCCCCCCCTAACTGCAGTGATGGTCTAGCCTACGCTCGGTGCACAAATAAACCGTTGGACTTGATTTTGAGAAATTTAACCGGCATATGCATCCTCGTAATAAAGATATGTAATCATGATGTCATTCGCGATGCTCGTAATTTTTTTTTCAAATTTCAAAAGAGGGGAGGTGGAGAGACGAGTGGGCCCACCACGCGTACCTCTACGCCTAGGTTTAATCATGACGATCTTTGAGATTCCCTCGATCTTCTATTTAACTATAGCATTTTTTCCAGAGATTTTACTTCTGTTTCAAAAGGTAAAAATTCGTGTTTTCTTACTCTCCCATTATTTCTTCCTTTCTTTTACTCTAAATCCCTTAAGTTTTCTCTCACTCACTATGATACCCACTATCTCAACTACTGCGACTACCAACATGATTCCTGCACATGGCGTTTCTGGTTCCAAGGACCGAAGACTGACTAGCGTTGGATCAAGATTTTCAACTTTGACGGTTGTATCAACCCAGATCGAACCATCGTCTTCTTCCCGCTGGTGGATGAATTGTTCGGGTCTGGTTATGAATATTAACGATGATTTGACAGGTGTTGGTCCGACGAACGAGAGTGTGGCCTCTATTCTTGCCAGATTCAGGCTTTGTGGAATTAATGATTTCAAGATTCCGTCTCCTAAGGAACGACCATGGTCAGCGCCGCCTGGGTATTTTACTTTTTTCAAAGAATACTTCGAACATGCGAAACTTTGGTATTTTATGACTTACAATGCAAAGAAGGAAGAATAGAAGAAAATAAGTAAAAGAAGACAAAATTTTAAGAGGAAGTGAAGAAGCTAGATTATGAATGAAGAACAATAGATGTCGAAAAAGAGAAAAATGAAAAATGAAACTGGTTGACAGTAGCGCTGTTTAAGTTTTTACATAATGTAGTGAACTGTGCAATAATTAAGCTAAATTGTTTTTGTTGATACCAGGTGTAGCACCTGCCCAAAAGTCCATTTCGACTAAAGGTTCAGGTGGACGATGACTTCAAGAAGAAAAGGGAACTTAGACGGCTTGAAGCTAAGTGGGCCGATCTGACGAGCTGGGCTTTCTAGCTCGACGCTCATTAGGTTAAAGCATGTAATTAGGGTTTTTAAGTATGTGTTCTTAGTATAAATACCCATATAATTACTCCAAAAGATATAGAAAATTCTTCTTAAGATTACTCTAGCTTTTTACCCACAAGACCAGAGTTTAACCTAATTGTTAAACCTTGATTCAACTATTGGCGCCGTCTGTGGGGATTAGCTAGAAGATCTTATAATCTCTTTTTGCAAGAATAATCAACCGAAGTAATGACCACGGGAATTGAAAAAGCACCAGACAGAGCTACCGCCGATGCGGGAAATAGAGACGATCGAATTGAGATAATGGGATCAGATTATGAAGATGATGCCCCCGAAATCACCATGCAGGATTTACTAAACCAGATGAAGGAATAGAAGGTGGAAACCGATAAACTTAGAGCGGAGTCTCAGAACCTGAGGGTGCAGTTGGAAGGTATCATCGCTTCCACAGAAGAAAGAGATGCACGCACAGTAAACCGAGATATGTTCGGGGCATCTCATCAGACACCCGAGACGGCAGGTGGACACCAATGTCGACCTCATTACACTAACGTGACTAGATTCAGGAGTACAACTGAGAATACTGAAATCCAGAATATTCGCGAACAGCTGAAACGGATGAGCTCACAGGTACACCAAGCCACCAGCTCGGCCCCCGACATCCTTCGCACTATAGAAGAAACGCAAAGGACCCCATTCTCCAGGAGGGTTACCGATGTCTCAAGTCGGCACTCTGCAAATATCAAATTCACATAATATGATGGTAGGAGTGATTCGGTCCAGTACCTAACAGCCTTCACAATCGCCATGGCATGAGCTCAGTTCTCCGCAAAAGAACGAGATGGAAGTTTTTGCCAACTCTTTGTTGAAAACTTATTAGGATCAGCACTGGATTGGTTCTCCCGTCTAGAACTTGGAACCATCAACAAATTTCAGCAACTCTCAACCGTGTTAATCAAGCAATACTCAATGTACATCGCGAAGAAAGCTTCAACAACCGACCTATGGACACTGTCTCAACAGGAGGGTGAATCATTAAAAGACTTCATTAACAGGTTCAAGGGAGTCGTAGCTCGGATACTGATCAACGACGAAGGAGCAATCGCCGCTCTACGGAAAGCCCTATGGTTTAAATCAAGGTTCAAGAATGAGTTACTCATCAATCTGCCACAAAAACTAGAAGACGCACTCCATAGAGCCAACAAGTTCATTCAAATAGAGGAAGAGCATGTCGCGATGCCCAAGAAATACCACGTCGCAAAACCAAGCCGAGATAGGGACGAGATTCCTCGAGAACCCAGGCTGCACTATTCAAAAGACAGGCGAGGTCGCGCAACCTACGCGATCACTGTAAGTGGGAAGACCACATAACAATATCCACTTGCCGACGATGACCCAGAAGCAGACTGTGATTTTCATAAACGAAGCGGGCACAAAACCGCAGATTGTCGTCACTTGCAGGCTATCTTGTTAACAAAATTTCAGGCCAGCAAGATTAACACTAACAGAAGTAGGTACAATAATCGAAGACGAGGTGGAAACTCATGGCATAATTCAACCACAAAGGACAAGGCTCACCAGGTCAGCACGGTCCAGGAACAGAGCTCGCATAATAACGATGATATGGCACCTCCCACCCAAACTCGAGATCATAGCCCAGATGATCGAGCCACATAGGGGTCACTACCAAGAAGACGAGTCAACGTGATCATGGGTGGCTTAACTTCTGCAATGACTCTGTAAGATCTATCTGAAACTCCGAACAATGAACTGTCACTGCATAAAAAGAACAAACAGACATCACACCAACCTCCCAACCGCTTGAGTTCAGGGATGCCGACCTAAAAAGGACTGAGTCAACGTCACAACGACTTCCTAGTTATCGAGTTGATCATCGCGAACGCAAAAGTAGCTAGAATACTTATTGATACAGGTAGCTCGGTGGATATCATTTTTAAAAGAACGCTTGATAACATGGGGATTAGCGCCAACCTAATCAAGGACAGTAGCAAAACACTCATAGGTTTCAATGGCAAAACCGTTTCTTTAGCTGGAACGATCAAGTTATTTGTTCAGGCTGGAGGGTCCACCCAAATGGTTAAATTCATCGTAATGGAACACAACTCGGCATTCAATGTAATCTTAGGTACACCATGACTTTATTCCATGAAGGCAGCAGTATCGACCTATCACTAGTGCATCAAATTCCCAACAGGCAGGGGAACGAGGACGATTAGTAGAAATCAGCCTGTAGCCCGGACTTGTTTCCTGACAGAGCACCATACGCGAACCTTACAGTTGTCGGACAAAACCGAAAGCCTTCTACCGACCTATAACTCTACACCAGAGCTAGATAAAGTTGAACAAGTAAGTATTCACACCGAGCATCCGAACTGAACTATAGGATTCGGGAAAGAGCTGGACGAAAACATCAAAGCCAAATTGATCTCACTACCAAGGAAGAACGTCAGCACTTTTTCCTGGACCATGGACGCATGAAGGGAATCGACCCTTCAATTACCTGTCACGAGCTNCACAAGCTAGGAACAGAACGCTCTCAAGGAGTCAATGACGAGGTAGAAAAACTCTTGAATGATGGCTCAATCACTAAAGTAAGATACCCAGAATGGCTAGCCAACCCAGTCGTTGTCAAGAAGAAGAACGGCAAGTGGCGCGTATGCGTTGACTTCACCGACGTCAATAAGGCGTGTCCCAAGGACAGTTTTCTCTTACCTCACATATATACACTAGTAGAAGTCACAGCAAGCAACGAACTCCTGTCTTTTATGGATGCTTTTTCAGGATATAACCAGATTATGATGCATCACGCGGATCGGGAAAAAACGGCCTTCATCACAGAGAGGGGAACCTACTGCTATAAGGTAATTCCCTTCGGACTTAAGAACGCAGGAGTTACCTACCAATGCCTAGTGAAAAAAATGTTCGCTAGTGAGATCGGTAAGTCCATGGAAGTTTACATCGATGACATGCTGGTAAAATCTGCCGAGGCCAATGATCACATGCAACACCTGGAGAAGTGCTTCGAAACGCTCAACCTCTACGGAATGAAACTTAATCCGACCAAGTGTACCTTCAGAGTCACGTCTCGTGAATTTTTATGGTACATCGTGACTAAGAGAGGGATTGAAGCAAACCCCAAGCAAATAAGAGCCATCCTCAACCTACCAGCACCACAGACAAAAAAGAAGTACAAAACCTTACAGGTCGTATTGCCGCACTAAACAGTTTCATCTCCCGATCTACCGACAAGAGTTTACCCTTCTACCATATCCTCAAAAGAAAAAAGTGCTTTGAGTGGGATCAAAAGTGCCAGGTCGCGTTCGACGAGCTCAAATCATACTTAACAACGCCCCATGTACTTGCCAAACCAGAAGACGATGAGATCCTTTACCTATACATTGCAGTCTCCAAGGTAGCCGTCAGTGGCTTCTTCGTGAAGGAAAACCAAGGAGAGCAAAACCTAATATTCTACGTCAGCAAGTCACGCAACGACGCCGAGATATGGTACCCAGCCATTAAAAAGATAGCTCTGGCAGTAGTATCTGCAACCCGAAAACTACGACCTTACGTCCAATCACATACCATCGTCATGTTCAGTAACCAGCCACTCTGAACCATCTTCCATAGCCCAAACTGGGCTGACAAATTAACCAAATGGGCAGTCGAGCTCAGTGAATACGACGTGGAATATTGAAATGATACATGTTCTAAGTCCCAGGTCCTCGCAGATTTCATAGCCGAAATCCCACCTGAAGCTAATAGCACACCTCCACCAGATACATGGAACCTTTATGTCAATGGCTCAAGAAGGAAGCAGGGGTCAGGTGCAAGTGTCCGACTCGAATCACCCACCGGAGAAGTACTGGAACAGGCTTTCAGGTTCAAATTCGAAGCGTTAAAAAATGAAGCAGAATACGAAGCACTATTAGCAGGGTTGCGACTCGCCAAGAACCTCGGTGCCTTACCCATACATGCCTTTTGCGACTCTCAACTTGTCACCAGCCAATTCAGTGGATAATATGCCGCGAAGAACAATCGGATGCTATTATACCACCAGATGGTTCAAGAAAAAGCAAGCGAGTTCAAAAGTTTCGAGCTCACCAA